>JBAGKK010337198.1:0-19337 GCA_037177015.1 Euceroptres primus
AAGCAGTTTTTTGCGCGTCACTCGAAAGCCAAGGCCCAACTAAGGACGTCACTATACCAGTCACGTAGGCCCTATTTACCCCTAATTTTCAGCATAGCGCTTCCCTACACCGAAACAGTCCCTCAGCCGGAAAGCTAATTATGAGGATCGCTTGGGTTACCAGTGAACCAGGTATAGACCAGAGGGTTAAGTAACTACATAACATTTTTACAAAATCGCTAATATTTTTACAATGATGTTTTCAAATAATTTTTTAGGTGGTCTAGAGAATTATACAAAGACATTTTTTGATTTTGATCATATTACAATATTCTTTTAAATTAGCGATAAGATACAGTCTAGATGTTGAAAATTCGACATTTATTCAATTTCTTAAATACTAAAATTCGTTAGATTGGCCGAAACATAATTACGGCGAATTCATCGGACGCAGGTGAGCCAATAAATTTAAAAAACTTCTCGGCGCTTATCTGATACTGTATTTGACATAAATTTTCTAAGTTATTGTCAGGTCTCAAAAATTCTTCAATTTCTAAAGCCAAAGAATAACTATTCAATTTTACTTTGCAAATATAATCAAGTATTGTTTTTAAAAAACTTGAGAGGGGAAGGTGTAAGAGAATAAGGTGTGAATTAAATAAAGCATTATTTAGAAAATATAATTTTAATTTTACAAAATTATTATCAAAAGTTAAACTCCAAACCTATAAAGGTATGAAATATTATTGATGATTTATACCTGTTTGATTTTGTATACTCCTAGAAATAGTAAACATTAAATCTTCTTTCCTTCAGTTTATTTAATGTCAATTAAAAAATTCAACTTATATTTTCAAATTACATCCAATATCCAAACATAATTTCTCATAACTGATTCTTATAACTGATCTCTTCTGATTCTTATAACTGATTATAATTCTCATAATTGATCTCATAAATTCTCATAACTGAAACGATAATGATTGTACATAGATCAAAAAAGAAATGATAATATTATATCTAAATGAGTTGTATTGATTATTATGACAGAAAATGAATGAAGTAAGCAGTTGGAATAGTTGAAAGTTCTTCTATTTGAAAAAATTGGTGGTCGCTTATTACACACTTAATTATTTTTCCAGCTAAATTTCTTTTGTCTTTAGAAAGAACGTATATTTTTTATAATTTACAGAAAGTTATTACGTATCCATTAAGTAATACCACAATTTATCAAAAAATGTCTCCTTAGAATAAACCAAGAAAAATATCGACCAGAAACTTGAGGATTTGACACATCATGAAGTCTATTCTAATTTCTCTAAATTTGTCAGAGAGGTTGCACAACCTGGATATTTTTTTAAACAATATCTGAATAAACTTTACACATATTATTCGCTCTAGTAAACCACTCTTTTCTCATTTTAATTTGTTCATTATTAATTTAATCTCGCCTTTATTTTTTGTATAACAGCACTTTTCGGAGTTATTACTCATCATTGTAAACATAATATGTTTTATGTTTTAAAACATAACATAATATGTTATGTTTTAGAGTGTGAAAAGGTCTAAATCACGTGATAACGTTTTTAAAATTAAATTATACGATAATTTCTTATAAAAGTACTTTTGAAATTAAAGAACTAATATTTCCTGAAAGCTATCAACTTTGAAAATATTCTAAAAATATAATAGATATAATCGATCAAATAAAATGTGTTCTACATTAGAATTTTAGTATTTAAGTAATTGAAATGTTGAATTCACGCCTTATTGTCGATTGTGACTTATTGTCAATTTAAATTGTAATGCCATTATAATAAAAAATGTCTTTGTATAATTCTCGACGACCCGACATAAAAAATTGTTTTAAAAAAAGTTAAATACCGATATTGTACAAATGTTATGTATTTATTTAAGAATTATATCCTATATGTAGATAAAATAAATACCTAAGTATCATTGATTGATTTTTATGATGCAGCCTCATTAAACTGAATAATAGTACACTCATCTCGCGTAAAATAGCCGCTCATTTACTGGCCGGCTTCATGTTTGTTCACTCTGTCTCTCCCCATGAGCGTCCCTTGACGGCCTACACTGAAGGCCATCGCTCGAACAGTCACGGCCGCCAGAAGTTGTTTACATCGCGACTCTCTGGGCATATACTTTTGTACGTTCAGAGACTATATATGCGGTCCTGAGTGTTGACATAAGAGTGCTCGCTCGTTGCTTTAAATCCGGTTCAAACGGGATTTTAATAGCGCCCACTAAACGGCCGTCTACCCTCGAGGCCGGCCAATTTACGCGAGATGAGTGTACTGCCGTCCTGATGAAGAAATTGTACAACTGCATTTGGAGTGAACCGCGATATTCAATGAAACGCGTTTACATCTGCACATACTATATTCATTAAAACAAAAAAAATGGCTAATTTCAATTATGTTTATGCAAAACTGCAGATATGCTAGATATTAATGCACAAAGTCGCCGAGATTCCTTACTAAAAAACACATCTGTGCAAATGTGCTGCTCAGTCAGGAATCAGCCTCCAAGAACTCCGACTTTCCTGATGAAAAAACTTAACATCTACAATTTTTCGACAATTAATAAATAATAAAATTATGATGAAATTAATAATTTATAATTCAATTGCAATTAATTGTTAAGTTTTGTCAATAGAAAATGTATCATTAATACAAAAGTAATTAATTTGATATTTTGGTCATTCAAATCTTTATATAAGTATATACAAAATAAAACAAAAGAGTGTACATATTTTGATCAAATTATTAATTGCTAAAACCATTTATTTTCGCTTAACAGTATCCTTAACACACCTCATGATTCACAAGCGCAACGACAAATTCTAACACTAAATAATTTCATTAAAGGAGAAGATTTTTAATATGTGAGTTTTACAGATTCTACTGAATTTAATTCGACATTTTTTGACATATTCTAAAATGTTAAAATGGTTTTAAATTTAATTTTGCAGTTCACTAATTTAAATTTTTAAGAAAAATTCTATTTATAAAAAATTGTTTGTGACGAAAAAAATGGCTAATATTCGGAGTGGTTCGGTAGACCAAATAAATTAGGTTTTTTTTTACAAATAATGTAACATTTTTCATTTGAATATCTTGAGGTAAAAATCCTTCATTAAAAAAAATTAATATCCAAAAAATTATTCCTTAACTTGATTTTGAATTGAACCTTCGAATTTTTTCAAAATATATTGAAGAATATACTTTATAGGATAATTTACCAATTTTTTAGATAAAGTTACTGATTACTTCTTCATACGAAATAATCTAAAAAAATATATTAATGCAACGAGTAGATATCAAAATGAATTATTTACAATAATATATTAGAGAACACAACTGATATTTATTTTTAAATATATACGTATAATCAATAAAAAATTTCAAATGTTTAAAATATTATTTGTAATTGTTAACAACTTGGTCAGAATAATAATGTTAAATTGTATGAAATTTACAAATACTAAGACCTAACGTTTACATTTTAATTTTTTAAATTTAAAAACTCTTAACTGAATGAATAGCATTACAAAAGAACAATTAAAAAATTTACTTTTTGTATTTAAACAACAATTTATATTTATAAATCTTTTCTTTTTTTCATATACGACAAAATCATTGCAGTGAATATTTCAAAACCTTGTGAAATTTTCTCAGGATTTTAAAATGAAAAACTCAGGAATAATTTTAAAAAATAAACATTTTTCTAATATCAATAAACGGTTACGATGGTTTCTAAAAGGTTAATAATGTATTATTTATATTTGTATAATTATTTATAGTTAATTATTAATTATTATATTAATAATCAACTATAATTAATTTTGCCTTAAAAATAAAAAAATTTATATGTGCTTTTTTACAAGGGTTCAAGGATCGGCGGTTCAAGGTTACCCTCGAATCCTGGTGAAGAAACTTAACCTGTACATGTGCTATTCGATATTAGGAAATCGGCCTGCAAAAAGACCGAGATCCTGATAAAAATTGTATTGTTTCTTCATCAGGAATTTTCGAAAATGGCTGTAGGTATGTTAATCCCACGATATAAAAAACTCATTTTTGATAAAAATGCAGTTGTACAGTTTCTTCATCGGGATGGCAGATTACTATTAAGAATATAAATATTTTTAAAATTTTCTAGTTTGTTTCGAGTCAATGATCCGGGAATATTCCATAGGAACATTCAGGGCTCTTTCGGGGCAATGTACCAGGAATATTCCACGGAAACATTCAAGAGACTTCCAGGGTAATTTTCCGGAAATATTCCACAGAAACAATCAGGGGACATTCAGGGTCATATTTCAATATTCCGCAGGAATATGTCCGGAACATTCCCCGGGAATATTCCAGATGTAGGACATTTCGAGGTTCCTGCAATATTGTTGGAATATTCCCTGAGAATATTCCCAATGTTCCAATGAAATATTCCGGAAATGTAAATAGAATATTCCGTGCTATGGGATGTGTGTGTGTGTGTGAGAGAGAGGGAGAGAGAGAGAGAGAGAGAGAGAGAGAGAGAGAGAGAGAGAGAGAAGCTGTAATCTGCCAACTGTACAGTTTCAACTTGTTTATATCAAGGCCTCTAGAAACTACTATCCGTACTTTGAGAATTGCGGTGCATTATGGTAAACTAAATGTAGAAAGGGGCTGAGGGCAGGTAAAAGGTGGAGGGTGATGCAGAAACTTCCAGTTTCCTAATAAACTACACTTACATGATCGTACTTGAGAACACGTGGAACTCGGAATTTACCCTCGGTATTTTGCGTTTTCAGTCTGACACGACGACAGCGAGAAGCCGCTTTCACTTAGCATACGTTTCTCAAATACCACGAGACTCGAGTAAAAACGCCATGCAAAGCTCGCTTAAGCTGCTTTCCTTTGCAAGCAGTAGTGTATCATGTTTTATTTGCGAAGGCCGGTTAAGATATGAATTACGTTGATTCAGCACGAGTGCGTTTCTCTAAAGCAAGCGCGTAACTATGCATGGGTTTAATGCGACTTTTATTTGCTATAAGCTTTCGTAGCTACCCGCAGTTGCAGATTTAGGTTACCAACGGCATTCAGAAATTTTAAAGACGGGAAAAAATGACGGTTTTATTTTGCGTTGATACTACATAATATCAAGCTTGTTTTATATTATGTATGGTTCTGTTCCAAAATCATTTATAAAATAATGTTAAAAAAGTAATTTATATTGTGTATAAAGGAAGTTGTAGGCCTGCCAGCGAGTCACTTTTTTTACGAGAGGTCACTTTTAGTCACTTTTTCTGAATTTGACCACGTTTTCCAGTTTAAAAAGTATTTTAGTTACTTTTCTCACTTTCTTTGTTGAAAATAAAAATATTTTTTTTTTAAGTCGTTCTCCGATAAAACTGATTGCCACGCTGAAAAGTAACTTTTTGTGTCACATTCTAAAAGTTTATAATTTGAATGGGAGTACGTAATACAGGGATCATAGTCAGTCCTCTATTCCCCTTTTTTTATCTATTTTCCTCCTATTATTCTCAAAATACCACGGTATCATTTTAATCGGCCGCAAAATGAGAAATAGAAAAACAAAAAATAAGAATAGAATAAATGATATATAAATAATAAATAGATGAACTATAAAATAAACGATCCACTTCAGTTCAAAATAATATCGCTGAAAATTAAAATAATGTCCCACGATTTATTGCGCACCTAAAATCTTTTTATTCGAGAATTTTATTCCTTTTGCCTTTTTTATTCAAAGTTTCCAATTAATTTTCCAAGAATAATGAGAAATAGAAACTTATGTCGTTCAAAAACTTTTTTGACGTTTTCTGAAATTTTCCATAATTTCCAAATTTTCTAAACTCTTCCATAACCGACTAAAATTTTCTATTTTTTTTTTTACAAAATCATTAAAAATCCTCTATAATCTAGAAAAGACTCCCAAAATCTCCTAAAATCGTACAAAATCTTCAAAACTTAATTGAAATCTTTTAAAATTCTTCAGAAAATTCTACACTGTTCCATGTATAGGCCTTCGAGAATCCTCCAGACTCTTCGAAGGTTCTCCAAATTCTTCCATAACCTTCTAGAGGTTGTTAGAATTCTCCAAAATCTTTTAAAATCTTCTAAAATCTAGAAAAGACTCAGGAAATTTTCGCAAATCTTTTAGAATTTTCAAAACTTACCTGAAATCTCTAGAAGTTCTCTAAAATATTTGAGACTGTTCCAGAATTTTCTGAAACCTTCTAGATTCTTCTTGATTCGTCCATCATCTTTTAGAGACTTTTGGATTCTTCTATAAAAATCCTTAAAATTCTCTAAAATTCTACTTTCAACCTTTTTTGAAATTTTCTATAATTTCCAAATCTTCTAAGCCTTCCACAATCGACTAATATTTCCTATTTTTTTTCCACAATCATTTAGAATCCTCAAAAATTAGGAAAGACTCCGAAAATTTGCTAAAATTCTACAAAATCTTCAAAACTGATTAAAATTCTTCAGAAAATTTGAAACTGTTCCATAGTCTTCTAAAATTCTCCAGACTCTTTCAAGTTCCTTCAAATTCTTCTCAAATCTTCCATAATTTTCAACAAAAATTTCGAGTATTTGTTTATTTACTAGAATTTCAGACTGAACAATAATCTTCCAGACTCCCTCAGAGACTTTTTAATCTTAAAAAATATTATAAACTGTTCCAGAATCTTCTAAAATTCTCTGAAATATTCTGTACTCTACCATAATCTTCTAGAATCTTCTAAAGGTTTCTAGAATTCTCCAGAATCGCCTTAAATCCTCTAAAATTTACAAAAGACTCCCAAATTTTCTCAAATCTTTTAGAATCTTCAAAACTTATCTAAAATCTCTAAAAGTTCTTGAAAATGTTTGAGACGGTTCCAGAATCTTCTGAAATCTTCTAAATTCTTCAGTATTCTTCTATAATTTTTTAGTTTTTTAGGTTCTCCTGTAATAGGAGAACCTAAAATAATAAGGTCTTATAAGGTCTTAAAGAATATTTTTAAATTTTTTAATATTATACAAAATATGCTATAGTCTTTCAGAATCTTCTAGAATTTTCAAGAATATCCTATATAATATCTTGTAAACTTTTTGAAAATTTAGAGAAAAAAAAAATATCTGGAAGAGACTAGAAGATTGTAGAAGTTTATGGTAGAATTCAAAAGATTTTTGAGGATTCTAGGAGATTCTGAAAGAGGGTAGAAAATTTTTGGAAAATTATAATTATTTTTGAAATTATAATAGATTTTTTCGTGTATTTTAAGATTTTAGAAGATTTTAAGAGACTGAAAAATTCTGTATAATCTCTGTAAGAGTTCAGAGGATCTAAAGGATTTTGGGGAAGTTCAGAAAATTTAACGTATTTACAAGTATTTGGAAAATTTCGAATAGATATTCTAGAAGATTCTAAAAGGTTGTCGAAAGTTATAGAAAATTTCATGAAAGATTTTATAAAATCCTATAGAGGGTTTCAAAGATTTTGAAAGTCTAGAAATTCGTGGAGTATTTTTTAGATTCTAGACAGGAATCTAAGAGTTTGAAGATTTTTTAAAGATTAATAAGAGATTTAGCAGACTTATTTCGGAAATTTGATTTCTTGAGAATTCTTCAATTTCATAATTGATAATTCGGAAATCTAAATTCTTGTCCGCAGTTTTAGTAGCCGAAAATGGTTATATAATTTATATGACAGATATTTTTTCCTCCTTCAAGTTAAGCGACAATGAAGTTTAAAATCTAAGGATAGGATTTGTTAATAAAATTTGAGTTTTCTTATAAAAATGTTGCATTTATTAACATTTACTTGCTTCTTTAGTATTTAAAAAACAAAAAATTTCTTTTTTTTAAAAGAAATCCTCTATTTCCCCTAAAATTGATCTATCTACTGAACTTCTGTGATCTATAAATTAAAAAAGTGTCTAAATTATTTTTGATCACTTCTGAAACTTATTTTTAGAGTTGTGATAAAAGAGCTTATTATTTGATTTGTTTTAATAAAATAGAACTAATATAACCGAAATTTTTTTTGTCACTTTTTGTTCTCTTTTGGTCACTTTTTCAAGTTTTTTCAATCTCGAACGTCGCTGACAGACCTGAAATAGCACTTCTGTGTTGAATGAACGGCAGTTGAAACGATATAATCATTTCTACTACCTTCAATTTTCACTGTTTTTACGTTCTCATCATCATCAATGAGGAGGTATTATTTTCAGTTGTAAAAAACTTCAAAAGTATTGAAATTATTTTATTTATGAATTATCCTTGCCTCTGAAAAAATATCCCTTATTTTTCCAATTTTTCCCCTACTGGTTCGTTATTTCGTGATTGGAAAAATGTTTCACAGCATCCTAATTCTTGTTTGTCTTTCACTTGGGTAGTTACACTTTCCATAGTACATATTTCGAAAGTGTATATAATTTCATCCATCGAGACTGAACAACTTTAATTCAGGAAACGGCATGTCGTTGGGATAAGACCGCCAGGGCATTAGAGTTCGTATTTATACGAAGTACCAGCTCCCAGTGGACTTACCCTCTATCCGATGACTGTTCACTAGCACGAACATTTACTTGAAACCCCCACAGGTATATAACTCCCTTCGCAACTTCGCGAATAATCTATTTTAATAACTATTTCTTAAATAAAAGATTCTTTCTTTTTCCAGAAATACCTTCATAAAAAGTGTAATTTATAATTATCCATTGAATTTTATTCCATTATTGTATAAAAACAATTCAGTAATACTTGTGAAATTCAAAATGTTAACTCAGAATGTTTAATTCATGGAAAGTTCATATTTCCCTTGTCACAGCCTAAATTATCACAGTTTGCAAATGTATGTACAATAATTGTACAAATATAGAACGTGCATTAGATACACAGTGTAGTTGATCTCCTGTTGTGTTATATCAGTTTACAATTTATCAAAGTAGGTATTAATGCGTTCATTGTGGTTTCATGCACAAAGGAAACAGTCCAGTTTACTCTCTCAGTTTCCTATTTCAACCGATCATGCATTCAAACCGAATGTACCACACGTTCGATGATAAACCCTGCGGAGACTGTAGCCAATGTTGCTGTAGCTCATTAGTGCCTGGGTTCGAGCTTGGGAACGTTCCAGATTTTAGATGAGATCACATTGACTGTGACAAAGCTTAGAGAGAAGTTGGGGGAATCCGACCGAGGCAAACGGCATAAGCGACAAGATCATTGCTGCTTCATATCATTAAACACTCCAACCAGGGTTGCTAAAGGTCAGGGAATTCTGGAAAATCAGGGAAAGTCAGGAAATTTAAAAATAGATAGGGAAAGCCAGGGTAAACCTTCAAATTGTCGGGGATTTTTTTTGATTCAACAAATTATAATAATATCTCAATAGTTATAATTATAATTTCACAATTATAATTATGTAATTATATTATTACAAAATTATAATATTATCAGGGATCACAGTCAGCCCCCTATTCCCTTTTTTTCCTCTATTTTTTCCTATTTCTACTCTTTCCCCTATTATTCTTCAAATCTCCTAAAATCACTCTTCTTAGTGTTTCACTTCTTTTTCCCCCCTTTTTCCCTTTCTATATTCAAAGTTTCGGATAATTTTCCAAAAATTATGAGAACTAGAAGCGTGTGACATTCAAAAACCCTTTTAGTGTTTTCTTAAACTTCCCATAATTTTCAAATTTTCAAAATCTACGAAAGTCTCCTACAATCTCTCAAAATCCTCCAGAATCTTTAGAATTGATTTAAAATCATTAAAAATTCTCCAAAATATTTGAGACCGTTCTAGAATCTTCTGGGTTGTCCTACAATAATCTTATAAAATAATATTCCAAAATTCTTCAATATTCTACAACATATACTAGAATCTTCCAGAACCTTCTAAAATTTTCTGAATACTTTCGTAACCTTCTAGAATTTTCTTCAGAATCTTTTAGAATCCTACAGAGTCTACAAAAGATTACCGAAATTCTTTCAGATTCTTTAGAATCTTCAAAACTTATCTGTAATCTGTAAAAATTCTCCAAAATATTCTAGACCTAGGTGTTTTCAGTTTTTTGTGTATAACTAAGTTATTTTTGGCACAATCAGATTGAAAAAATATTTTCTTACTTCCTCAGAAAATTTGAGATTTTATATGCTGGTTTTCAGATAAAAAATCCTTATTAGTTTTCGAGAAAAAAATTTAAAAATTTCGAAAAATTTCGATTTTCTGATGTTGATTTTTTTCTGCTTCCGCAGATCCTAAAGTAGTCATTAAACGCAGGAAAAATTGTTTTCCCACATAGAAAAAAGGCCTGAAAGAGTTAAAATCTACAATCATTTAGATTCTTCTCGATTCTTCCACATTCTTTTAGAATCTTCTGGATTCTACTATAATAATCTTATACAATCTTAAAGAATTCTCTAAAATTCCTTATTTATTCTACAAAATATACTAGAATCTTCCAGAATCTCCTAAAATCGTCTAAAATCTTCTGAACTCTTCCACGGTCTTCTAAAATCTTCTAGAATCCTCAAGAATATTCTGAAATATACCTGAAGTTTTGAACGTTCAAATGAACGAACTTTTTTCTTAACTCTTTATCTTGAAACATATCGTTCAATCTACAAAATAAAAAGTTTAATATGCAGACTCATTTTGGGAATTTGATTTAAAAAATTTTTTAATTTGGTATTTTAATATGTAATTCAGAAATCTAAATTCTTGTCAGCAATTCTAGCAACCGAAAATTTTCACATGTCGTTAATTTTTAGTCGAAAAATTTTTAGGTCGGAAATATTTTCTGTCGAAATTTCTCTTTTCTGTTAATTTTAACGTGTCATTAAAATTATTTTTCGGGAATATTGTAGAGCCTCTGATAATACTTTCATGATTTAATTGCTGGCTTTATTGCAGAGAATATCATTTTATTTGTTAATAAAATTTGAATTTTCTTATAAAAATGTATTTATGAACTTTTATTGGCTTCCTTGGTATTTTTAAAAGAAACAAATTCCCCCCCCCCTTTTTTTTCGAAGAAGAAATCCCCTATTTTCCCTAAAATTGGATTATTGAACCGCTGTTATCCCTGACATATTTACAAGAACTGAAACTGTCTAAATCTCTTGTATATAGATTTTGTCAAAAAACGTAGTATATACTCTTATAGTACATTTTCAGTAAATTTTCTTTTTAAATACATCTCTTATTGCAGGGTTTTGTCATCCGTCATTTTTAAAAATAAATTTTTAATAAATTTAAGTAAATACAATGTAACAATTCACAAGTGGTTAATAAATGGGGTTATTCATGTATTATGTAATGCTTTGAAGAGGTGTGGGGTCAAAAATGCTTTAAAAATGCGATTCTGTATAGTTAAATGACTCCATACATTAAGAAAACTTAAATCTGGAACAATTTTAAGACACCTGGAAAAAACTTGGAAAAGACAGGGAATTTTTTTCAGGATTTGAGTAGACACCTTGTCTCAAAACAAGGGATTTTTAACTTCCTTTAAAGCATTCATTTTAACCGTTTATTTTTTGAACTAAAAGTAATTAATCACGAATATAATTACAAACACGCACTTTTCTCGACAAGTTTTCGTGACTTCGTGCTCAATTGGACGTAAATGCTATTTATTTGAAAGTCACGATCCTCGAACTGACTTTTGCAGGGCAGCGTAAACTGCTCTGAAAAATCCAATTTCCTCGTCATTCGTGATGTCGGTTGGTAACAACAGATTCTTGTTTCATTTCCAATCTCTATGTGTGTATCTCATGAGTCAACCAGCAGAGCGTCATTGTTTCGGCGCAAAGAGCAAAGAATTACTTTGGAAGCAGTAAAAGGACTCCTGGTTGAAAGGAGATTAATAGTCGTTTTGCACATTCACTGAAAAAAAGAGGAAAATAATTTTATCCCATTCCATAAACCAATGTTCATTGGCTGCAAACAAAACACTCAGATACAAAAGCAGAGAGCCAGAGATGTTCTTGATAATTGACGTCATTTTAACACTATAAAAAGGTCAATGAGTATTATTTACTCTTTAATTGTCATATGAATCAAACGTGAATTCATAAATTTATAGGAAGTTTTAGTTTTTTGTTATGTATGCTTTGAGAGTTTGCGAATGGTATTTATTTTTGTGTTTATAAACAAAAAATGCTCTAAAGTTTCAATAGAATTATCGTGACCACATTCTCTATTTTTATGACTGGGCGAAAAAAAAAAGTTGAACCCTTGAAATACATCAAAGATAAAAAAAAATCGGTCGAGTAAAAAGTGCTTTATACAAATTGAAAAAGTGTTGAAATAAAATATTGCCGAAGAACAAATAAAATTGGAAGTCTATTCGTAGTACAATTGTAAAAATTTGGCGATATTGAATACTCATTATTAATTATAATTAAGTTTTTAATTTGATAATAGTATATTATGAGAAAACGATAAAGAATTTAAACTAAAACAATCCCGTAAAGTTTTTAAAATTATAATTTTATCGCTAATCTTTCAATGTTCTACACTCTAAATCTCAATTAGTGAAAAGCTAATTTACTTTAGTGAAATTTAGTGAATTAGTGAAAACACAAATTTATTTTAGTGAAAATTTCTAATTGTATTTCACCATTTCCTTTAATAGTTTCCAACTTTTCAATATAGTTTTAGTAAAAAATTACTAATAATTAGTAGAAATTTTTACTAAAGTAAATTAGTGGCTCACTTTTCACTAATTCAAATTTTTTATTTGAATTAAAATTCAAATTATATTTTCTAGAAGCATTTTATTTCACTAATTTTTAAAGCTTTTTTTGCACTTATTTTTTTGAGATCATTTCATTGTTATTATTTTTTTTTGTAAATATAATTATATAAAACTACTTTCAATTCGTATTGAAGCAAAGTTGGATTGTTCCCAAAGAAATATCCAAAAAGATTCAAGGAGTTTTTCTGACTAAAGTGCAAAACAAATTTATGAAACTTTGAATACTTGAAATAATTTTTATTATAAAATGGATCATTCGTCCGGAAATATTTCATTAAAGAATAACGAAGGAAGAAACATCAAAGAGCTTTCATTTCGTATACGCCTTCTGCAGTAAAAAGAATTTTTTTCCGGATGATGAGATAAAGAGAGATGGAAGAAAAAGATAGGTTTATTAATGATATTTCATAAAACATGGAAAAAATAGAGTAAAACATGGACTTGTTAGGTGAAGTTTAACTCTGCCAGAATAAATGGAAAGGATGCCAGAATATTGCCACTCTGAGAAGGATATTTTTTGTTTTTATTCGCAAGTTTAATGGAGAGTGAAGTAGATAAAACTGAGATGCGACGAAAAAGGATGACAAGGCTTTAGCTCCTAGATATTTGACATACTACCTCAGAAGCTTAACGTTTTTCCCATCAAATTTAAACCTTCTAATAATAGTTTCTTTCATCCAAGTATTTTATTGAATTAAATATTTAGTCTCTCTTGAGACTGAAATTTAAATTTAATAAAATATTTGAGAAAGTTTATCATTTACTTTCCAATTTGATGATATCGTAACTTTTGTCAGGAAACTTGCATTGGAGATTCCCCCCTCGTTATCTCTTTGGCCTAATTAATTTTCATTGCTGCATTCTTCCTTTCAATATATGCACAGCTATTATAAAAAAATTCAAAAACTGTTGCAAACTTAATATCATGTTTTTTGAGGTATTTCCCACAATTTATTAGATTTGCAACCATTTTAGAAATATCATTTTAGAAATTTTAGATTAGAAGCCCGGAGAGCGCAAACTCGAAATCCTGCCCTTTTATTGGCCCCACCATTTGCACAGAATTTCAACTTTATAAAAAGGAAATATTAATATTATTCATTTAACTTTTTCGGATTTCTTTACCAAGTAATTTTTATAAACATATACAGAATTTAAATGAACATGCGAAAATCAAATTAAGGAATAATTAATTGAATTAAATAATATTTCAATACATACATTTAACAAGCAATTAATTTTTTAAATAAAAGGTCATAAAATAATAAAATATCTATTTTAATATAATAATATTAGTGAGTGCACTTGGGTAATTTAGTACTCAATAAGGATTAAAATGGAGACTTTATTCTTTTACTATATATATTTTATTAAGAAAATTAATCTACTGTGCAGTATGTACATAAAAAATCATTTTCATGCCTCGAAATGCGTTGAAATTTTGCGTTTAAATGCTGGTAAATGTATCAAATGATCTACGCTGATGTCAACCTCACTTTTTCCTCAAGTCAATTACGATTTCACCAGTAGGTTTGCAGTATGAATAAGGTTGCATCGTATCAATAAAAAAATGTCTATTACAGTTTTGATAGGGCCTTTCGTGTTCTTTTCATTTATTATAAACATTATTTTAAAAAATGTAAATATTTCATAGAATGAAAAATCTGGATTGAAGTTGAATAAAAATTGGCTGGTTTCAAGAGTAAAAACTACACTCAAAAAAATTTTTATTTTATTGTAATAAAGTTTGATTTAAAAAATTGTGTATTTCAATCGAACAAATTTTGTTTAATTCAAAGATATATTTGCTTAAATATATCAAACATTCTATTGACCCAACATCAAAGATAAAATGTGTTTAATTCAAACAAACATTTTTTGAGTGTATAGCATAGAAGTTAAGTCTTAAATTAGACCATTACAGAACTTAAATTAAGCCTATATTTTGAAATTCATCAAGCCAAATTTACAAAATATATTTTAAAATGAAATTCCTTCTATATACAAGCACGCGTTTAAGAGCGATCAGGGAAATTGTTTTTTATTATCTTTTTATTTGTTTTTAGTACACTCTGTAGGAAGGTCTTCTCTATACAATTCATTAATAAATTATGTTGACTTGACCTGAAAAATTTTAAAAATTTGACCTGAACAAACCGGAAAATGACCTTGAATTTTAAATTGTTCTATAAATCGCCACCCTGTTGAAAACGAGATAAAAAATGAGATCGAGTTAGTTAACCAGCTTTCCACACTGAACAGTTCGAATTATATATACCGAAAATGCTATAAAAATAGAAAATTAAAAATCCCCATCAAATAATGCAAAATATGGTTTGTCCAATTTGCAAAACTTTTGCAGTTTTTGATGGTGTATAGAAATGTCAAATCTTAATTATTGTTAATTTCAAAAGGTTCCTTAGGAGCTGTGGGATTTCAAATTTATAATTATATTAGAAAAAATGCTTCAAACAGTTTGTCCAATTTGCAAAACTTGTGCAATTTTTTATGGTGTATAAAAAATGTGAAATTTCAATTATTGTTAATTTCAAAAGGTTCCGTATGAGTCGCGGGGTTGCAAAATTAGTATGGGATGCGGGAATTTATTTGAAGCATTTGCAATCTGCTTTTAAAACTTTTGCTATTTTTGTAATAGTAATATGCTGTAAATGAAAATTTATACGCTCTTCATACAGAAAAAAGTATTTTCCGTGCAACTAAAAAGTTTGCATATTTGCATAGCTCTTCGAGATAATGTTTAAAACTCTCCTGCCAATTTGCAGTACTTTTGCAATTTTTTCCTTCAAGCTATTGATGAAAACATTGATTATAAAAAATTTCTATGTTCCGTACCTTTAAAAAGGTTGCAAATCTAATAAACTGTGGAAAATTCCTCAAAAAACGTTACAGCAAGTTTGCAGGACTTTTCATATTTTTGTAATATTATTTTCGTTGAAAACAATGTTTTCTTTTATTTTTGAACATGTTCCGGATCTCGGAGAGGGTTACAAAATGAGATTTATTGTTTTTGCAACCCAATTTATCAATTCACAAAATTTAAAAACTTTTGGACTTATAATTAAATTTTCGATTTTTCATGTCTTCATTGACTGGCCTAAAAGTGAATATTTTTCTTTTAAAATATTATGTGTTAAGTAACATTACTAATATATTTTACGATGATAGTTAATTTTGTTCAACTACTTTTCTTGCGTTTTCCAACTTCCTTAAGATTTATAAATTAATGAACACATTGTTTTATCGTAGAATACTACTACAATTATATTAGGTTAAAAAGAGTATTGCCATTATTTTTTTCTTTTTAAATGCAGACAACCTAGAATTTTCAGTCCTTTGCATTATTATTGTCGTCATTACGAAACGAAAGCTCTCGTTTTTCTACTCTTGTATATTTTTTCCCTCTACGTATTTCTAACCTTCGAGACGCTGGTGAAGTACAAGTTTTAATTATGCCGGTCTGTTTCGTGTATATCTTTCCCTTTTGCTTTCCTCACTCTGAGACTGTATCTGGCAGTATGATGATAACATTCAGCACTCTTGCGTTATCCCGACACCACCTTCTTCCATTCGAGAGATAGAAAAAGGAAAAAGGACTTTCCCTGGCAAACAGAGGAGAGGAGAAAAGAAAAAGCCCCTCATTAGGAGACCAGACTGCTGCTCTACGTTTAAATGAGATCCGCAGCCTCAACAGTAAACGCGACGCGCGTCAGGATTTTTCAAAGCTTCTCCTTTTGCGGATTTTTCTCTTGTCTTTTTCGCAGTCTTCGTCTAAATTACTCCCACCAGGTTCAATTCTCCGCTCTTACTTCGCTGGCCCGAAACGGAATGGAGATCTTACCGTGAAAGCACACCTTTGAACGATTTGAATTTCAGATAGGGTCAGTGTTGGGGATTAGGTGCAGGATTTCTGCGACAAGAGAATAAAACAAGGAAGACATGGTTGAACTAGAAATCGCGTGAACTGAGGAAATTGCCGAGCCAAGTTAAATACGTTTTATTTTCTACTTAATGTAATACTTTGTATCGGTTTTTAAAATACTCTCTAGAGAGTATTTTAAAGATTTTCTAAATTTGAATTAGTGGGTTTTTTAAATTAATGAAATAGTACCGAATAGTTTACCAATTGCTTTAATAATCATTTCTATTCATTTTTAGTAGAAAAATACTAATTCACAGTTGACATTCACTATTTCACTAAATGATAATAGTAAGCCTTGCTATGTAAATAATTAGTTTTCTATAAGAAATTAGCAGAAATGCTTACTGTTTAGTAAAAGCAATTGGTGAAATAGTTCCGAATTGTTTATCAATTGCTTTAGTAAGCATTTCTACTTATTTTTAGTAGAAAACTACTTATTGACAGTAGAAATCTACTAAGTGAATTAATAGTTTTTTACAAAAAATTAGTAGAAATGCTTACTAAAGCAATTTATGAATTTGTGCCGAATTGTTTACCAATTGCTTTAGTAAGCATTTTTAGTAGAAAACTAGTTATTTACAGTAGAAATCAATAAAGTATATCAGTAGTTTTATACTAGAAATTTGTAGAAATGCTTACTAAAGTAGTTGATAATCGATTCGGTACTGAGTAATTGATAGAAAACTACTAATTTAAATTTAGAGAGAACAGTAACAAGTTTGGTGTGCATTTTATGTTTTAAATTAATAGTAGTAGGAATCATAAAGAGTTCTATAATTCTATTTTTTCCCTTTTCTCTCAGAATTAATATTTTTATATTGATTATTTAAAATTATTTAATATTTTTATCCAATTCTCCAGGAATCTTATGAATACATAATTAATTACCACAATAGAAAATGTTATCTCTGTTAGTCAATGGATATTCTAAGAGACAAGTGTATCCCTTACCGAGAAAAAAACTGAAGTCATGAGAACTATCATTTTTAATAACAATTACTGTATATAAAAAGTAATTGTTAATGAAAATCACTTAATATTCTTATTAATTTCATAGTATTTCTTTTTCATTTTCTTAAATTTTATCCTATAGGATAAAATTTTATGCATTTTTTGCACCTTTATTTAAAAATCATTGGATTTTAATGAATGAGGATTCAATTTGTTCATTATTAAATAAATTTTCTAAGACCTCATCACATTAGATTTTAAAATTAGTCTCTCATTTTCTATTAGGTTAAAATGTTGGAAATCAAATATATTTTATAAACAAAGAGCTGAATTTATTAAGGCAAATTATTTGATGAATTAATGAATGAATTATGAATTATTCCACTGGTGGAGTCTTAGATAATTGCAAAGTGCAAATGAGCCCCCATTTATTAAAATCCGATGATTTTTAAAGATTAAGGTTGTAAAAAACTGCGTAAAACAACCGATAGTAAATTTTATTTTAAAATATATTTTTTAATACTTCAATTTTTTTGCGGTTATGCACTCAGAAAAATATTCGATTATTCTAACCATAATTCTAGTTAAGCTCTACTTAACATTTCTTTTCGGTTATCTTAATCAGAATTCTGGTTATTCTAAACAGATTTTCTGGTCATTTTTGAAAATTACTAAAAATTCTTGAAATTCCAAAGAGAATTCTCGTTAAAACAACGGGAAAAGAATGTTAAGTGGAACTTAATCGGAATTCTTGTTAGCATTACCAAACATTTTTCTGAGTGTGAATATATATTTGTTTCTTAAAATATGCATCGACTAACAGAGACAACATTTTCTAAAGCGGAAATTAATTTTTTTTAATACGTGCGTAACAAATGCTAGTTTCCACGTCAGTTTAGCGTTCGCAAAATGACAAATTCCCCACGAAACCATACTGCAGTGCGTAAAACAGCATTTCATTGATCCGATAGATGTCTCTGATTATTTTTTCACGCAAAAAATATATTTATTCACGCTAATCGACACTGCCGCCATCTCTTGACATTGCTTTCAAATAACTTCATAACTGTTCATAACCTATACATGTCGTATACAATCGTTTGCGGATGCAAACGATTGTTAACGACATGTTAACAAAAAACAAATCGGTCAACAAATTGCGAATTCGATAACTAATTTGCCCAGCACATCTAATTTCGAAGCACCAAGGACATACTCAAAAATCATCGAGAAAGTATCAACTGAAAATATCAACGTACAACACAAGGAAAACGTACAAATTAATAACATGTCAAGCACGCTTCCAAAAACTATGACTTTTAATTTCCATAATTGTCCAAACATCTCAATAGTTTTTCCGGAAAAGAAAGAAGATTGAAGCGTTTTTTACGATTTAAGACGTTAAAAAAGGTATATTTTCTGTACGAAACAAATGTTTCCTAAATAAAAATAACGTTCATCTGATTTCTGTGTTATTTACAGAACTATATTTTTTTTAATTCTTTCTAAATCGTTTTCTCTTGGCGGGGGGCTCCGCCCCCCGAACCCCCCGTCCTCGCCCCCCACGCCACCCTTTGTTACGCACTTTTTAAAAAAAAAAGTATGAGCAACTCGTGCGGGGTCACCGATTGTCCACTCGTGCGGGTGTGCGCACTCGCTTCGCTCGTGCGCCCAACCCCGCAC
>JBAGKK010337298.1:0-19337 GCA_037177015.1 Euceroptres primus
CGACTTGGAGTTCAGCAGTGTGGATATCATCGTAGTTATTGTTTTCGGCGGGGGTTTCGCGTACATTGAGTAATTTAGTGAAATAGTTTTTCCATAGATTTAGTCCTTCTGTCGCATCGGCTACTAAGTTGCCAGTTTCATCCCGTATTACATCGGTTCTACTTTGAAAGCCTTTTCTTATAGAATAACATGTACATATTACACGGAAAAAAATTCATTAAATTGTATAGAACTAGTTCTATAGTGGAAGATACGACGGGTAGTTTATGAAAAAGTAAAATCGTCTTGGTTGTACGTTACATTTCTACGAAATGTGTTAAAAAGTTCTGTAAAAATTTTCAACATTTTTTCCTGAATTTTTCTATACATTTTATTGAATTTTTTTAAATTCGGGGTTCAATATAAAATTTACAGAACTCTGTAGAGTTATTCCAGTTTTGTTCTACATTAAATCCTGAAAGATATACAAAATATAGAAAATTTGTTCAAGGTTTGCTCTTATCCCCGACTATTGAAATAATTCAAGAAAGTTTAATGAACTTTTTTCTCCATGTATGTATGTGTATGTGTGCGTTTGCATGCGTGAGGTCGGGTAGGAATTTCTCTCGGATTTAGAAAAAATAACTGCTCCGGCAGATCATCATCGTAGTCCTCGTCGTCGTCGTCATTCACTTTCATTTCAAATCGCCAGTGCGTTATACGTAGGCAACGAGGCACTAATTAATGAATTATTATCGCCAGAGGCCTCAAATAGCTCTTGAATTATTTATAAAAAGAAGCACTAACCGAGCCCGTGCACTTTCTTACGAACCACTATTTGGATTTGATATCATCTATGGGAAATGCTTAGAAAAATTATACACTAACGTGATCTTCATTTTTTCTTACCAACTCCCATTAATTTATACTCCTAAATAATTTTTTGAATGCAGAATTTTTAAGTGTACGATTTACAATGTTAGAAAACATTTAATTTATTATACACAATAAATTGAATGTTTTCTAATATTTAATTTATTGTGCATAATAAATTAAATGTTTTTTAACATTGTAAATCGTACAATTGTAAAAATTCTGCACTTGAAAAATTATTTAGGAGCATAAATTAATGTGAGTACAAAAAATATTTGCAAATTGTTTTCTGTACGCTTCTGAGATTGAGACTTAATTTTATACATTTTTAAACTATAGTTTAATTTTTAGGTGTCTTCATTCAGCTGCAGTAAATCGCAATTTTAATGTAATCAAATTTTGATTCTTAATTTAAATAAAATGTTAAATTCTTGAAGTCAAATACTTTTCTGTAAATATTTCCTGTTGGAAAAAAAAATTGAAACGCATTTTTCGAAGACATAATGAATTAGAAAACGTAGAAAAATAATAATTGTATTGTCTTGGATTTTTTTAAAATGCGGTGATATTTGATCTTGGCAGGATGGACATTGGAAAACAAGCTTTCGGAATTGTGCCTGGGGAGTTAAATTGTCAATTAGATTCGGTTACGAAATTTCGGTGCACCGCAGGTTTTCGAAGTACCTGACAGGGGCTGTAAAGACACCTTGCGTAGTTTGTGGCCAGAAATTGAATTGTAAACAGTTGAAACGCAACGGGGGCTCGGATCCTGAGAAAACCAGAAAGTCAAAGATGTAATACGGTAAAGCACGAAGGATTGCACCCTTAATTCGTCAAAATTCCAGTCTCTTGTACGCTTTTGCTATTTCCTCTGACAAGTATACCATCAGATGAAAGAATAATGCGAGGAACCGCGACCTTCAAAAATATTGTGGCGTTCCTAAAATATTGTACTGGACCACGAAATATATTTTATGAGTTACTCCAAGAAAAATATTTTTTTTTCGCACTTAAAATACTTCTGTATTTTCGGGGGAAAAACACTAACATTTGGATTTAAAATATTGAAAATTTCTTCATAATTGAGAAGGGATGAATTTTTGACCTATTGCAATTTTAATTATACGAAATGTGTTAAATTTATTTATTTTATCCGATATCAAATTTGAAAAAATCGATGGTTGAATATTCTGTAAAAGTCTGTTCCACAATTTTTATGCTGTCAACGTACCTTTGCTATTTTAGAATAAAACTCGAAAGTAAAGATTCGAAGTGTTCAAAATATAGGATAAAGTGGTTAATTTTGTGCCTTCTTAGATATAATGATACGATTAAGAAAACGATTTATTAACACATTAATTCCTAAGAACACTAAAAATAGTGACTTCTATTTTTACATCCTAAGATTTAGAAATAGTTTTGTCATCCATAATAAAAATGCTATTAAATTTTAAAAAACCATTGAAATTCTAAAAAGGCAGTCGAGTAAAACATAAAATTTGTTGTTTTTTAATAAATCTATATAATGATATAGTAGAGAATAAGACATTGAAATAAGGTTAAAATTCGTATATAGAATAGAGTCCGGGAGAAAATAGTAATAATACTCTTTTTTAGGCGTTAGGGAGTAATAACACTTTTTTTGATATATTTGGGATGGAATAAATAGTAGTAAGTAAATAATAAATAACTGTTTAATTGTTTGAGTAATTATTAGGGTTTTGGAGAAATAGGCGTAACGAAGTGATAATTTCAACGACTGGAGTCACTTTATGGTTGGACACACATGATTGCCCTCGTGGTCTTTTTCTTGACGAAATGCAAAAAATCCTGCAAAATCGTGACATCGTTGCCATTTCAGTGTCTCCTATTGTACAAAATAAATATCCCAATTTAAACCTATCTAGGGTTGCTACAGAAAACCAACTTCAAAATTTCAGGCCCTTTCCAGCTTTCCAAGCCAATTTGAAAAAATTCCAGACTAATATTTCTGAGACTTACTAATTTCCACTCCCTTGTAAAATTAATTATTAGTTAATGCAAATCTATTAGGCCTTTTAACAACCATTGAATGTTTAACAATTTTCATTTACATTGTAAAATGATTAATAATTAAAATCAGAAATTTATATTATAAATTATGACCACTTTATCTGACTTAGAAGATCATTTAAAATATAATTTTATATTTTAAAATATAATCATTTTATACATAGCTAATGTATTCATTTTTATTTTTATTTTATTATAAATTTAAATCCTGATTTTCTATGCTTGAAATAGTCTCATTGAGACTCTATAATATGTATCTAACCTTAATTTGTCTGACCATATGCAGTATTGTTCTACTTTAAAAAATATCTACACCATTTATTAGTATCTCATTGTGTAGATCTGTAGGTCTATACTCTGTACTAAAAACCGTTATTAGTGCTTTTTAGAGATTACTATGTTATTACAATACTCGTAAATAAAGTCAATTTGAATTCTTTAATTTTACTTCAAAATTTTACTTCTATGATTCTCGGATTTCCTTATGTGGGCCCATCTCACTGAATCTTTGTGCGTTTCTTTTATGCTTCCCCACTATTTTTGTTCATCGTTCGCTTCAAAATGTAGGCCGTCTTCGCAGAGGTTTCGGGTAAAAGTAATTCTCAATAAAAACATCCGAAACCCACTTGGAAATAGGTCTAGGAGTGTACTTAATGGCCTAGCAAAGAGCATTTCGAAATCCGAAGGAAATTAAAAAATTATAATTGCAACCTGAAATTTATATTTTTCGGGGAGACTATCGTGCAATAGATAACGCAACCCAGATTAGTTAAGAATTATTTAAAACTAATATTATTAACTATCTCCTAATTCTATGTCAGATGATAAATAATTTCGACAAAAATTAATATAAAATATATTTACATTTGCCTCTTAAAACTTCCCTGCATTTTATGTTATTAAAACTTTTGAAAAAATATGGAAGTTAGAACTAACGAAAAATTTAGGTTCATAATTTTTCTTTTATTTTTTCAGTAAAAGTGGGTTTTTTTCTACAAAAGTGTGATGAGCAATGAGCTCGTCACGAATTGTCAGACTTAAAATGTCAAGGTTTCTTGGCTATTGAGTGCAAAAACGTAATTCTTCTGAGACCTGAACACTCCAACTTTATGTTTGAAGCAATTCTAAACAATGTTGTTAGTTCTGGTATAAAAGACTCTTATTTTCTCTTTCTAGATTTTGATCCTAGTGAGAAAATAATTTCGTTACGCCAAGGAGGTAATTCAACCGTATACAGGAAAAAATCGGATAGAGTGGTTTTTATTAAAACTTAAAATGTTTCGAATTATATTTTTATAAATGTCAGTTGTTTTAGGCTTACAAATTTTGTTTTTTAATTTTGATAGGATGCGTCTTGTATAATTATTGCCTCTGTAAGGTCATTATATTATTTATTTCCACATCAATAAATTCTGGATCTTATAAATAGCAAATCCTAAGAATGGCTTCTAATAATAGTCGATATATCCGTTATTGTCCCTGGATTTATTGGGTAAGCGACTATGTGGTCGGCGGTGTGTCGAATGTTCCCTATTGCCTATTTTTGTTAGCACTTGCAGAACAGACCAGCGTAATTAATGTTGCAATGGTGCAACGAACTCAAATCGACGTAGGACACTACCTGCTGCTTGATCATGTCACTTATTTTTTTATTATACGTGTACAATATTATAAAATTTTTCACAAAGTGTTGTATAATTTAGAATAATTATTTTTTATTCTGCTTGAACGTAAAGAAATGCAATTGTTCCAAGCAAGCCGAATTTTTTTGAATCAAAAAATAAAAACTAAAAAAATTCCTTTTTTGTATAAACAATGTATAATTTATAAAAAAATGTATAAGTAAATAACTAAATATACTACTATTAAGAATTCATAAGAGTAATAATTAAACGTACTAAAAAATTCATATTACAATAAAAATTGCCATTGTCACTAAAAGTTACATTTGTTTGAAATTTGAAGATGTTTATTTTTATAATGAGATAACAAAGAGTACGGATAATCAAATTTTAGTTGAATGTTTCATTGACTCAACTAAATTTTTTTTTAAATGGCTCTTGGAAGAAGTAAATTAATCTAAAAATAATTGTTTTTTAGTGAAATGTTGGTCAGATTGGGATTGCGATTCCTAATATTCCAGGAGCGAATCAACAATGGCACAATCGGTCACAGCACGAAGAGTGTTATGTAAAATCGTGGACAAAACTGTGGCTAGAGCCGATAAAAAGTGTAAGTCGACAGACCCTGTGGACTTAGGTGCATACCTACTTACCTATAGCACCGAGGAATTAGGCACTGGTCGCCCTGCCCGATTGATCACGATCGCTCGTGCCTCTTTAACGGCATTTCTTACATGTTTTCGTTTGGTCTCGATCCCGTTTTCGTAATTTTCTCACCTAGTGGTTGCCAAACCATCCAGGGATTAAGTACTGTTTTATAGAATTAAAAATTTTACGTTAGGTCTTACAAATTATCCAAATTCCTCAATTGAAACTAATATTTATATTTTTAAACTCAAAGAATTTTTACACTGGAATTTGTTTATTTACTGCACTAGAATTTGCAATGGAAATTGTTTATTATACTGTAGTAGGTATCAATAAACCATCCTAAAAAAATGTCTGGTTAAGTTAAACAGAATTCTAGTGAAATATGCCCTTACTATTGTTTCTGGTTAAAGTAACCCGAATTCTGATTCTTTTAACCAGAATTTCTGTTTATTTTAATCAGAATTCTGGTTACTTTAACAGAGTAAATCGTGGGACATTATTTTAATCTGCAGCGATATTATTTTGATCTGAAATGCATAATTTATAGTATTGTCACAGTTCTTTGTTTTTCTACTTCTTAATTTGTTACCAGTTAAAATGATACCTTGGGATTTTCTGTGAACCAGAAAAAATAGTAAGGGCATGTTTAACCAGAATTTTCCTAGTTTGTTTCTGAGTGCTTAAATAAATATTTGATAAATAACCATTTATAATAAAAATATGATGAAATCTTATATATATTGTGCATTAGGGTGATTCAAAAATACATGGGGTAAAAGAAATGTTGGACTCTGGAGCTCAAAATTAATCGGTTTCTTGTGACGTCCCAAAAAAAGTGAATTCGTATTTTCTAATTTTTAAATCAGTTAATATTAACACGTATCGCTGGGTCCTTGAAATTTCCCATAGGCTTAACATGGGAAAAAAACAAAGTTTTGTAAATCTTTAATAGATCGAGGAAATGTATGCTGGGGAAAAAAACAAAGTTTTGTAAATTTTTTATAGAACGAGGAAACCATATGCTATAATTTACATCATTCTAAGAAATTTTTTATTGTTGAAACAATTTTTATTTGTTTAAATAATTATTTTTTTGACAAATATTGTGAATTTATGGTATTTTTATAACACTACAAAATAATAAATCAATATTTCGATTAAGGATAACATTTAAACAATTATTAATTGTTGAAACAATCATTAGATAACTGAAACTAATTTGCAGACTTTTCATATTGACTTCTAAGATTACAGTGTTTATTTGACAATATTTTGAAATAAACAAGTTATTTAAACCAATTAAAAATAGTTTAAACAATTCAGAGGAAGTTGAAAAAGTGCAAGTTATAATAATTTTAGGGAAAATGTTCAATAATTTGCAAAAAACAATGATTTTGTATCGGATTCAGATTAGAAGTTACATTTCAACAATTAAACATTGTTTACACAATTAAAAAACAACTGAAATGTGTGCGTTGACTCTTAACGTTGATTAATTATCTTCTATAGCATTGAAAAAACACCAATTCACAATATTTGTGAAAAATAAATCATTTAAACAAATAAAAATTGTTTAAACTATAACAAATTACTTAAAAAGTAAATAAAATAGTAAGACGTGTCTACTAATGTGGATCTGTGAAAAAAATTGGCAAAAAGTGATAATTGTCAATATTACCCTGCTGTGGGGGTGGTTTTTGGGCACTATAAAAGGGGTTTAGGAGTGTTTAAATAAAAAATCAATGAAGGATTCATATTCCTTGAAGAGTTTCTATCATATACGTAACTTACAGTCGATGCTTAATTATACAGTATCTCGTTTTAAAAAAGATTTACAAAAATTTGTTTTTTGTACCATATTAATCCTATGGTAAATTTCAAGGACTCAGCGACCTGTGTCAATATTAACTGATTTAAAAAAAAATACGTGTTCAATTCTTTTGGGAACTTTATAAAAAACCAATTAATTTTTGTTTTGTTTGAAATACCCTAATGTCCATCCTTTATCGCACGAGAAATTCAATAATCTTTTAAATAGTTTGTAAAATCTAAAAAAGTGACTACATTGTTAAATGTAACAAATTTTTAAACAGAAATCTGATTGGGATTTAGAAAAAATAGTTGTATGTATGGTGTTGTGTGTATGGTGTCTGTTGCCTATGTGGTAAAAACCTACTATAGCCAATTTTTAGGGAAAAAATCTCTTTTGTATTTCGGACAGCACATCAGGATTTATGCCCTCTAAATGTCTAAACTGTCTAAAGACTCTAAAGTCCAAACTCTAAATCTAATAAACTATCTATGTCTTCTAATATTCATCTAAATCTCTAAATCCTACATGCAATAAACGTCATAAACTACACAGATTACAGAAATACTATCCCAGGACCCAGGCCCAGGCAGTTTGAACTTTCATAAACCCTTCATACGGCATCCATGTTATAGAATTTTTACGAATCTCATTATGTCTTCATAAATATTTTATGGAAACCAATTTTAGTTTAGATTCAAAATAACATCGATTTACAATTTTGGGAAATAAGTCTGATCATAATTATTAATTTTTATATAACACACATAACTTTATGTGTGTTAATGGCACATAACTTTATGTGTCATGAATAAATGGTACCTTTTCAAATTTTGTTGAAGTCGTAGAACCGGTGAAAGGTTATTAGATTTCTTTTAGTCCTAATAGTCGTGACATTAGCTTTAATTTTTGAGGGTATGTGATACATAATGATGTCACGAATTACCGACTGATTTTTTATTTATATTCAGCGGGTTTATTAAGAGAGAAATGCAAATGTAATTCTGAAATTTGAGGAAATAATAAGAAAAAGCTCAAGAAATCGATGACTGGTGCGTTTCAGTTTTTATTTTGAAAAAAATTATTTTTGAAAATCTTTTTTTTTTTTCAAAGTAAAACTGAAACGCACCAGAGATCGATGTCTAAATATATTCTTTATTATTTTCCAAAATTTCAGCATTACATCTGCATTTGTCTCTTAATAAACCCGATGAATGTAAAAAAAAAATTGGTCGGTAATTCGTGTCATCATTATGCATCACATACCCTTAAGCTATTTTTGAAATCGACACATTACTGTCTTTAGATCTTGCATTTTTTGTCATGGGTCGTTTTACCAAAACGTCCCAAGGTCTCAACAATTTTACACATTTCCACTATTTAAGGATGTTTACCCCTTATCGTGCCTCAAATTTGAATAGATTTCGAAATAGTTTGTAAACTCGAGGAAAATAACCGCATTATTGAATGTAACAAATTCTAAAAGAGAAATCTAATTGTGAGTTAGAAAAAAATAGTTGAATCTGTAATAGTTCACTTAACATTAGTTATTTAAGATTTTGTAATTTTCTTTCTCTTTAGAAAAACATCGTAATTATAATTAAATTTTTTCCTGCCCAAGTTTTCAGAAAAAAAACTACCGCAGCCCGGGTTCAAACCGGGAACTTCCTATTTCATGTAGGATGCGTTGCTTGCAGTCAATGTAAAAAAAGTTTCCATCCTTACCATCTGATGTGGAAGAAATATCGTATTTATAATTCAATATTGATCATTGATAATGTATTTTGTTCTTTAAAATATTACCTATTTGAAAGAATTTTATTGAAACTCAGTTAAATTTGGATAAGACAAATTTTTAATTAACTAATATTTTATCTAACTATCTATTAACCCAGCACGTTGATTTTTAATAAAATTCATCTAAATAGAATTGCAGGTAATAATTTAAAGAACAGAATACACTATCAATGATGAAGATTGGATCAGAATTACGATTTTTTTCTAAAGCGAAAAAAAATGTGAAGTAAATAATTTTAAATAAACAATTATAAATTCAATTCTTTTTTCCTATATCGCACTTTGATTTCCCTTTATACAAATAAAAGAAAACCGCGTTACGTATTATGTGAACTTACTTGTAAGGCCAGAAGAAAGCGATTTCTTTTGATTTTTTTTAACATATGCATATTTTTTATGTAAGTTTCTGTGTTCAATAAAGCAATATTTAAAGACTATTTCGTATAATTGTCAAGTAAAAATTAATAATTATTAACAAGTTAAAGTCGATGCCGAGGAATGCCTTTTTAAATAACATGTTTTGCGGTGAGCACTTCTGTTTGGAACTGGATCATCTAACATCAAAAATCGAAAATAATTTAGTTAATATATTAGTTTAGCCAGTCTTAAATCGAAGAATTTAAGAGAAAATTAATTTGGGACAAAAAGGCGGACGTTGAAATTGAAGTGTATGATTTCGAAAATCGGTCACTTCACTTTAAACGTTCGCTATTTTGTCCCAAATTATTTTTTGCTCAAATTCTTCGATTAAAGACTAGATAAACTAACATATTAACTAAATTATTTTCGATTTTTGATTTCAGATGATCCTGTTCCAAGCAGGAGTGCTCACCGCAAAACATGTTTTTTAAAAAGGCATTGCTCGGCATCGACTATAACTTTTTAATAATTAATTATCTCTACATGAAAATCGTACGTAATAGTCTTTAAATATTACTTAATTAAACAAAGAAACTTATATAAAAAATACGCACACTTTTTTTTTTAATTCAAAAGAAATCGCTTTCTTGGGCCTTACAAGTAGGGGTAACAATATGGTTAGTTCCCTCGATTTTATAAACCTATTTTAAAAATTTGAGGTGCAATGAGGCGTAACATAACATATTTTTCTAATAATATTAGGATAAAGTACTTCAAATAGTTTTAAAATCAACATAGTTTTTAAAATATGCTGTAGCTATTAACTTACAGCATATGATAATGGAAAACATTATCCTAGGAGTTACAAGAACGATTCCATTTAATCTATTGAGGCGTTCATTTACGTCCATCAATGTTGGCTGCAATAAGATAAGAGTTACGTACAATTTATGTTAGACGTTAACAATAAGTATGTTGATTGTATTTCCGTACGTGAGGTGGCTTAATGTATACGTGGACTTGTATATGTGCGTACAAGTTCAAGAACAATGGACGTCATGATCTGTAATGTACGATTTTGCCAAGCGGCTTGGTATTGTGGCGTTCTGTGCTACTGACCCATAAACACACTTACCTATGTTATGCTATGCTATATGTGTATACGATGCTATGTCGCGCTGCGCTATGCTATGCTATGCCTTGCTCGCACTCGCAGCTCGCTCTGAACAACTTTACAATGAGTTATAAGGGTAATAAAAGTATGTGAGTCTGCGTGTTTCTTTGATTCAGAAAGTAATGTGAGTCAGTCGCATTAAAATAACAAAAAAGAAGGTCGTTTTTCAAAGTGTTAGATAAAAAATGATATGTGAAATTGTTGTACAATTTGTACAATTTGTTGTACAATACCATCACTGTCAATTTTTGTTGTACAATACCATCACTTGTAAATTTTTGTTGTACAAATTATTGTACAATACCATCACTTCTTGTTAATTTTTGTTATTATTTAGGAAAGACCAGGGAAAAAACTGAGTAATTAGACGTTATTAGAAAAACAATATTCCCATTTGTACATAATTTTTGATAAAAAAAATTTCGTGTACTTTAATTTTTTTAAAACTTAATTAGTTGAAATTTCTCAAGGAACTAATTCGGTGCAAACTGTTTATTTTCAAAATACATTTCCCAATGAAAAAAGACAATTCTCTTAATGGCTGATTGCCAAAATGTTGATCATTCTATCATTTTTCACATATCCTGTGATTAATTAATTTTTTCTAAATATATCTGAGCAAAGTACTCACATTAGGGCAGAATTCAGGGAAGTTTTAAAATTTTAGACCACTTCGTTTAGAAATTATAAATAAAAATGTTTGAAAAATGTCAGGTTACTCAATGTCCCAAAATACAAATTTAAAATAGAAAATTGCTAAATAATATCAAAAATATTTTCTTCAATAATTTAGACTTATGAAAATCGATTAAAATTAGTTGAAAAAGATGATTATGGAGTGATAAGTGAAATATTTTACAGTTAGAGATGCGAAAAATCGCTCCAAAGTCTGTCCCCAAGTTTTGTGTCAGGTTTTACGATTTTGCTATTTTAAGATAAAACTCGAAGATCGTGATTCAAACTAGTCAAAATGCGACGTAGATTTGTTAATTTTAGGCTAACGAACATTTTCATGCAGTTGAAAATCGATTTCTCATCAGTATTTCCAAATAGCAGTCAAAAATAATCACTATTTTTGCACAATACATTTTACAAAATGTCATATTTATCGAACTATTAATTCAAAATTTTATTAAACGAAAAGATATATTGAAGATGTGTAGTCGATATCAAATAAATCGCGCAATCACAAATTTTTCCCATATGTTTAATAATTTTTACCTGTTTTTGGAATATTTTTAAAAGATTCTTCAAATATTTATATTTCGTTTTTTCATACTCTCTTGGATTGGTCGTGTTTAAAAAAACATATTTTAGGCGGCATGCCATAATTATTTTTTTCGGAAATTTTGTGGTCAAATATAGTCAACTTTTTGGTAATCGCCCTAATAGGTAATAGGATGGGTAGAAAAAACAAAATTTTGGAAATCGGAAATGGAACTATGTGAAAAAGTAGCGTATTAGGACCCTGGAAAAGTATAACTAATTTGGATTCGATTGATAAACGCCTTGATTTTGCGCATTAACAAAGTATGTTTGAAAAAATTCTTATTTTCGTAATTTTGATATTTTCGTGGTATTCAATTTTTTTTTTTACATTTCTGGAGGCTTCAAACGACTCCCCAAATTTATACAGATTTTTATTTGCAGCCCCGTCAGAGATTATTAATGTTTAGTAGACCCCTGTTTTCAAAAAATAATTTTAAAACCTACAGAAATGTAGAGAGAATTTTTTCAGGTATCTAGAACGTTTCTACTAGTAAGAATACGCTAGAGAAAAAATTGATTAGTCTAGGAAATCATAAGTGTAAATGTAATGAATTTTTTAAAAACGGAGTTTTTGATTTTTTTAAATTATTCTTTTTCAACTGACATTAAATATTATTTTTAACATCTAAAGGTGTTCTAGTGATAAATATACTCTAGAAAAAAATTGATAATTGATAAAATCATTTTTGTGTTTTTTTTTTAATTTTTAATTTTAGTGATAAAAATACTCTAGAAAAAAATTGATAAGTTCATGAAATCGAAAACAAAGAGGTAGCATGTTTTCCAAGAAAACATTTTTGTGTTTTTTTAGAGTATTTTTATCACTAAAACATCCTCAGATAAGAATAAGAGGAATGGAATGGAATCGAAGAGGATGGAATGGAATGGAATGGAATGGACTGGAATGGAATGGAATGGAACCCCGACTCCTTTTTTCTCCTAAACACCATCATGTTAAGAATAATATTTAAAGACAGTTCAAAAAGAATAATTTTAGAAAAGTCAATAACTCAGTTTTTAAAAAATTCCCTATATTTACACTCATGATTCGTAGGCTAATAAAATTTTTTACAGCGTATTTTTACCAGTAGTAACGTTCTAGATACATGAGAATCTTCTCTCTATATTTCTGTAGGGTGTAAAATTATTTTTTGAAAACAGGGGTCTACTAAACATTAATAATCTCTGATGGGGCTGCAAATAAAAATCTGTAAAAATTTGGGAAGTCGTTTAAGCTCTCCGGAAATGTAAAAAAAATATTTCAAACATATTTTGTTAACGCGCAAAACCAAGACGTTTATCGATCGAATCCAAATTAATTATACTTTTTCAGGGTTCTAATACGCTACTTTTTCACATACTTCCATTTCCAATTTCCAAAATTTTGTTTTTTCGACCCACCCTAATACGTAATATCAGGGAACACAGTCAGTACTGTATTCCCCTTTTCCACTATTTCCCCCCTATTGTTATCAATAGCGCCTAAAATCCCTATTTTTGAGAATTTTCGCCGTTTTTTGTATTCAAAGTTTCGATTAGTTTCAAAGAATTATAATAAATAGAAACTTATGACATTCTCTCTAATTATGAATTAGTCAAAAAACTACTAATGAAATAAGGAAAAGTCTTCGACCAATTGAATTAGTAAGCATTTATACTAATAATTCGTAGTTTTCTACTCATAATTAGTAGTTTTCTACTAATTATTAGTAGAAATGCTTCCTAATTCTATTGGTGGAAGACTTGTTATTTCGTTACTGGTTTTTGAATAATTCAGATTTAGAGACTTCAAAAACGCCTGCCACAATATTAAAATCTTAGAGATTCAGAGTCTTCTAGAATCTTTAAAACTTTTTCTAAATTTTCTAAAATTTTCTAAATTACTTCTAAATCTTCTGAACTCTTTCAATGTCTTTCAAAATTTTCCATAATCAAATCTTCTAAACTCTTCCATAGCAGTCTATAATATCTTCTGAGTTTTTTAGAATATTTTATAGAATCTTTTTTTCTGTGTTCTCCTATAATCTTATAAAATATTAAACAACCTCCCAAAATTCTTTGATATTTTAAATAATATACTAGACCGTTCCAGAATCTTCTAGAATCCCCCAGAATATTCTGAACTCCAGAATCTTTTGGAGCCCTCTAAAATCTGCAAAATACTCTCCCATAATCCTCAAGAACGTTCTAGACTCTTTTGAAAATTTTTCTAAAATTCTCCAGATTTTAGAAAGTATTTTTGAAGACTTTTCGAAATTCTTCAAAAAAAGTCTGGAAGAGACTAGAAGATATTAGAAGTTTAGGGCAGAATTGAAAATTTTTTTAGGATTCTAAAAAATTCTGGAAGAGTCTAGAATATTTTGAAAAATCCCTGTAGGTTTTGGGGTGTTTTTGAAGATTTTAGAAGATTTTATAATTCTGAAAAAGTCTGAAGTTTTAAAAATCCTGGAAAATTTTAGAAGGTTCTGGACAATGCTGGAGGGTTTTAGAAGATTCTGGGGGAATCAAAAAAACTCAGGTAGATTCTAAAAACGTTATAAAAAATCTTGAAGATTCTAGAGAATTTTGAGGGATTTTAGGAAATTTAACGAATCTGCAAATATGTGGAAAATTTAAAATGTTCTAGAAAATTATAGAACATTGTTGGAAATTCCAGAAGATTCCATGAAGGATTTTAGAAAATTCTAGAGAATTCTAAATCTAAAAAGGGTCTGAAAATCTAGTTTGCGGAGTATTTCTCTAGATTCTATACAGGGATGCAAGACTTTCGAGGATTTTTTAAGATTCTGAAGAATTTTAGCATACTCATTTCGGAAATTTGATTTGTTTAAAATTTTAAAGTTTGGTAATTTCATGATTCAAAAATTTAAATTCTTGTCAGCAATTTTAGTATCCGAAAATTTTTATCTGTCGTAATATCTTTGAAGAAATAATCTTAAAACGTGATGAAGAAATTAAAAAATAAATGTGTTTTCCTTAAAAGTTGTGAAAGCATGTTTCCAAGTTAAAATCGAGTTTTAATCATATTTGTTCTTAAACGTGTTTTTCATTTTTCTTTTAATTATTATACGTATATATTAAGCAACTATGATAGTTATTCAAGGATGAATTTGACCCGCAATAATTAATAAACGTCGAATAAAAAACCTCTTTTTTCAAATGACTAATTTTCGAAAGGACAGGGACTTTTTAAATTTCGAAAGTAAAGATTAATTCTTATTTATCTGTCTTCAGGCTCTCATGATTAAAATTGATTTACGTTAGAAATTGACGATCATTATGAATATGTTAATAAAAAAAATGTTCAAATGGCGAAAAATTGAATAATGGATGGCCCATAAAAGTATAGATCCTAAACCTCGAATGTAATTGCAATAATTTGGATGACATTTATATTAAAAATTCAGACCTAAAACATAACTAATTCATATATAATAATGGAAAGATAACAATCTTGAGAACTTTCGAAGAACTCCAAAATTTAATGTCAGGATCAGACTTTCTTCGAACGTGATTTGGCATTATGTATCGCCACTTTTATTTAAGATTGAAATAAAAGTTTAATTTCTAAATCAACGGATGACCAAAAAAATTCTTCCATTTCTCTATATAGAGAAAATATCTATAACTAATTTAATTGATTTTCTTAAAAATATCCGTCTCATTCGTTTTGGTGAATTTAGCTGATTACCAATTTTTTTCAAAATCAAAATTTATTCCTCATTTGCTGCAGATCGGAAGCTAAAATGCAAGATCAGATCAGGAACGAGTTTACTTCATGGAACGAAACGCGTTTTGTTTGAAGGTAAGGGTTTTCCTGTTTTGCGCTATTTCCCATCCGACACGAAACTAAGAGTTCAACGGGGCACGTAATAATAATTACAGTTAACTTTAGTTTCGGCTTCAGAGAGGCCCGACGGTGTTCCTCTAATTGTCTTTTTCATTCAAATTGGTTCCCTTGCTCCCACCTTTCACTCCTTATTTTATCTTCATTCTTGTTCAGACGAGTGCCCTACGACATCTTGATTTTAAAATAGAAGTCGAGCGAATCCTCCCACCTCCAGTGTTCCATCAGTTTTGTCCTGTTTCCCAAGTAGGCCGATCGAGATGGAGAGTGAGCGGTGTGCATAAGTTACTGATAAATAGTTGCCACTATATATTATAGTTGACAATGCACTTGATGAATGTGGTCATGCGTTATGCGTTTGTAATATGTGCAAACGCACATGGTACAGATGATCTCTTCCGCAATGTAATGTGCACAATACTTATTTACTTGTCATTTGTATTCGTTCACCTATTTTTTGAGTTGTAACTTAATAGTTGGTTATTTCTCCCCATCTGAATCAGTGAAATTTTATTACTTCAATCAGACCGGAACACGGTTCAGTAAGAACCAATATCGTGTTTATTAGGGTGGTCCACAAAAAACTTTTTTTTATTTTTGAGTCCTGCTATTAAACTGCTGGTTCCTCTGGGCTTGAAATACATAGATCCCCTATTTTTTCGTTCTTAAAATGTTTGCTAATATAATGTAATGCTAATATACATTATGGTGGGTCGAAAAAAGAGAATTTTGGAAATCGGAAATGGAACCATGTGGAAAAGTAGAGTATTAGGATCCTGAAAAAGTATAATTAATTTGGATTCGATCGATAAACGCCTTGATTTTGCACGTTAACAATATGTTTGAAAAAATTCTTATTTTCGTAATTTTGATATTTTCGTGGATGCCAATTTTTTTTACATTTCCAGAGGCCTTAAACAACTTCCCAAATTTTTATAGATTTTTATTTGCAGCTCCATCAGAGATTATTAATATTTAGTAGACCCCTGTTTTCAAAAAATAATTTTAAACCCTACAAAAATGTAGAGAGAATTTTTTCAGGTATCTAGAACGTTTCTACTTTCTAATGGTAAAAATACGCTAGAAAAAAATTTGATTAGTCTAGGAAATCATAAGTGTAAATATAATGAATTTTTTAAAAACTAAGATTTTGATTTTTTAAAATTATTCTTTTTCAACTGACTTTGAATATTATTTTTAACATCTGAGGGTGTTTTAGTGATAAAAATACTCTTAAAGAAACACAGAAACGACTTCTTGGAAAACATGCTGCCTCTTTGTTTTTGTTTCCATGAACTTATCAGTTTTTTTTTAGAGTATTTTTATCTTGGCTAACTCAAGATTTTAACAAAATTAGATGATATCTGATATTACCCTAATGATTGAACAGAAATTATTTTTATTAACTGCCTGTAACGAAATGGAACGAAAGTTTCGTTAACAATGATGACTTCCAGATAATAAAATAAGCAATCAATATATACCAATCTGTAAAAATGTAAGTTTGTGTATTTTGAATGGCGCCATTTCTCTCTCGATAAGCCGCATACTGTACCCAAATCCGGATCCTCATTTGACACTCGGTACCTCCCCACGCTTAATGGAATGTCCTCATTTTTTTTAGGCCTCGGCGCGGGCCTTCCGATGCCGGATACCGGTTGATTTCCTCAACGTCGCGAAGAGACTTGAGACACTTCTTTACCAATTCCAAGAGCATTTACCCCCACGAAAACTGGACACTTTTAAATTTAAACCGAAGCTCGACAAGTGTTTATAATTCGAACGTGTCTATCATTGTCATTTACTATACGTTAGTTCAATATAACTTTCTTTCTCACTATTTGCCAATTGCCTACAATTAGTTACGAATAAAATATACATCTAAAATTAGAAGTTAAGATATGTTAAAGAAAAATGGAGACTTCATACCAATATGTTATTTTTGATGATCTTTTTCCCCTATAAAATATGTCTTCTGATATTTATAAACATAATGATGAGAAATGTACAATAAACATTATTTATATATATATATATATATATACATTTATTTACAAAATATATATAATTTCAAACTACTACTTCATTGAATAAATTATTCATCGTTCCGGTTAGAACATTCGTGTGACCTGAACGCACATGATAAAAAGATATATATTCTAAGGTTACAATAAAGATATTTTGCTTCCTGCTTTACGTGATTTCGTTTTCTTATTATATTTCTAAAATTAAATAAGACGCATATAATGCATCGTCCGAAACAGGACGCGATATGTGCTCTCTATGCTAATGGATTGCCTTATGGCGATAGATAATTACGAAACGGAAGTTAATTATTAAGAGGGTACGAGTCGTTTATGTAACAATGATGCTCAAAGGTGTAACGGAATTGTGAGTGAATTTTTCGCAACGCCAAAGACTTCGTGTGTAACACCTCTACGCGGTTGGGCCTTTACTTCTTTCGTGACTTTGCCAACAGACACTTGTAATTGTGGAGAAATGTCGTAGTTATTTCCCCTTTTATAAGTTTACAACATGCTAGACTTACGATATGGTATTTTTATATTAGTTTAATTGAGTGCTATTACAAAATTTGATGAAATTCTAACTCATTTCCTATAAAACAAAATAATGCTTTATGAACCAGATAAATCTTGTTATCTTATACTATTATTAATTATTGGTAACATTATTATTTTAGCATATTTTGGTTTTAATAATATCATATTTCTTAATTACTCGTTTTAATTATTATTAAATTTCTTCCATGTCGAATGTTAATGATGGAAACTTATTTTTACATTGACGTGTTCGCAGTTTTTTTCTGAAAATTTGGACTGGATAAAATTTAAAAACTTAATTATTATATTTCTTAAATCTCAAAAATTCAAATAATAATTTTATTCAAGCGTTTAGTTTATAGTTTTCTTTGTAACTACTTACCAATATGTTAATTCAAATACTCTATCAAATTAAAGAACTTTGGATTAAGAATGTGTGCCATCGATAGATTTGATTAACTTTCTCTTATTTTGTAGTTCATAAAAAAAGAAGTAATTTGCCATTTTTTTATAGTGTCCTGTCGTTTCTTTAAACTTCTTCCAGTGGAGAAAGACGTATAATTAATTATTTCTCGTCTAGAGGAATTTCGACTACAGACTATATATGAAATTACAGTTCTGCTCTAAAATATGGGGAAACCCATTTTTTTATGATTGCTTTCTGAATAATATTTTTAATTAATTCTGTATACTCAAGTTTAGTTGTGAATCCTTAATTTAATTTGTACATGTTTTTAAAAGTTTTACTTTATTTTAAAGTTTTACGAGATATTCAAAATTGTATGATTTTTTACTTACGTTTTAGATTCTGCACTGTTAGAAAATTCTTAAAATTTCAACCACTTTTCAATTACTATGATTGAAAATTCATGTTCTGTGGCACTTACTGTGGTAGAAAATTCATTTACTTTTGGTTGAAAATTCAAATACTATAGTTGAAAATCCAGTCATTTTGGTTGAAAATTGATTTAGTTAGCTAATTGTATAAAACATCAACTAAAGTAATTGAAGTTTTTTCTAACAGTGTAGCAAACCATTTTCTAAATCTGAATTAGTCAAATTTCACTAATTCACCAGTGACTCAATTCTAGCTTTGGCAATTAGTAGAATTCTACTGATAGTCAGTGGAAAATCACTGAAATTTCAGTGGATTTTAACTCTCTCTGAATCTGAAATAGTCAATTTTGACTAATGAAACAGTGCCGATTCGTTAACCAAATGATTTAGTAACAATTTTTTAGTAACACTTTTTAATCAACAATGACTACCCAGGTGGAAAAATTCTATAGAATTTATGTAGAATGCATTCTATAGAATCCTCACAAGGATTCTACTCAAAATT
>JBAGKK010337398.1:0-19337 GCA_037177015.1 Euceroptres primus
GGTTTAGCCCTTTTTCATGATTTCAGCCCTTTTTCATGCCTATTAAGCGGGTCTAAACCTCTACTTTTTACTCCCTAGGAAGTAAAAAGTACTTTTACTCCCTAGGTAGTAAAAAGTAGAGGTTTAGGGAGTAAAAGTACTTTTTACTTCCTATGGAGTAAAAAGTAGAGGTTTAGCCCCGCTTAAAGTAACTTTTTAAAGTACTTTTTTTCGTGACAATAGGCTATTAAGTTATTCCCAAGGAAATTTTTCCGTGACAATAGGCTATTGTTACGAAAATTTCCGTAGCAATACTTTATTCCCACGGAAATTTTCCCTTGGAAATAGACTATTATAACGGAAATTTCCGTAACAATAAGTTATTCTTACGGAAATTTTTCCACGACAATGGGCTATTGTTACGGAAATTTCCGTAACAATAAGTTACTCCCACGGAAATGTTTCCTTGACAATAGACTATTGTTACGGAAATTTCCGTAACAATAAGTTCTTCTTACGGAAATTTTTCCGTGAGAATAGGTTTCAAAATCAAATATGGGCAGAAATCATGCATTTGTTATAAAAAATATCGTATGCGCCAAGGGGGAGAGCGACTTTTTTGACTTGTGTACGTTTTCAGTACTTGTCGAAAAAGTTCCTCTTTCCCCCCTATGTGCATAATATGCTATAAGACCTAATAGGTTCTTAAACTGAAAATGCTTAGAAATTATAACAAGTGTTTGCTTACCTAACGCTGAATTCTTCTCAAATTAAGTTGCAGCAAAAATAATACTTGAAAAAAAATAAAATCATAATCAAATTCCAATTGTTTTAAATTATTCAAAATGAGGTGCAACAAAATTCAAAGACCAATTTTCTGTGTAGCAAAAATAGACACTGATTCCATTAGTTTCCCTTGCTCTGCACTTTTTATTTCTTTGTGCATTTAAAATAGAATTGAAATAAATATCCTTCTTCTACAAAAATTTATTTTTTTATTCAGTTTCCTTAATGTTTGTTTTTTTCAAAAGAAGTTAAATTTATAAATTTCTATATTTTTGTTTATATGTTTGAATTTTATAAAATTCAAACATTCTCTTATAGAATTTCAAGTTATGTTTGAATCGCTTAATATTTAAATAAAACTGATCTGTTACAAGTTAATAAAACGTCATTTATATTTTCAACGTATTCACAAAAGTTCAACGTAGCCTCGACACATTTTAAGCAAGGAACATTTATTATAAACATCGATAAAATATGAACATGTAATGCAAATCTACATAGAGTAGACAGCAATAATTTTTCTGACGATATTCCTAAATATTTTCAACCGTACAAAGTCTCTCGAAACTCCTTCCAATTTAGATTTAATTCCATTTACAATTATTATATTTCTGTAAATCCACTTTATTAAAACAATTAACCTAATTCTCTTTTAATACTTTAATTCCTCACGAAAAAGATCATTGAAGTTTAAAAATGATATTTCCCCTCAACCGTCTCAATTCATTTTTTTTCCAATAAAAAAAGACTAATGTAAAAAAATAGGTACTCGTCGCATTGTCAAGACGACTTTTGACAGCATTTGATCTTGGATAAATCTCTATAAAAATATAATTCATCAAAGATTCAGATATAAGTTTACAGAGACTATACAATCTGAGAATAGTATATTATGCAACAAGTGCGCAAAATGCGGTTTTACACACCCATATTAGTGCGTAAAACGGCTTATGACACACCCACTAATGTGTTGAAAACGCATTTTACGCACACTGTGTCAAAATAGTATATTATGCAACATTTGCATAAAATGCGGTTTTACACACGCGTGCCATGCGATCACCACAAGTGGGTAAAACCGTGCGCACGAGTTGCATACGATATTTTTTGACACAGTGTGCGTAAAATGCGTTTTGACAAACCGATATTAGTGCGTAAAATGGCTTGACACTAATATGAGTGTATTAAAAACGCATTTTACGCACATTGTCAAAAAATATCGTATGCAACTCGTGCGTACGGTTTTACTCACTTGTGATCACGTGGCACTCGTGTGTAAAACCGCATTTTACGCACATGTTGCATAATATACTATTTTGACACAGTGTGCGTGAAATGCGTTTTGACACACCCATATTAGTGGGTGTGTAGTAAGTTGTTTTACGCACTAATATCGGTGTGTCAAAACGCATTTTACGCACACTGTGTCAAAAAATATCGTATGCAATTCGTGCGTACGGTTTTACCCACTTGTGATCGCGAGGTACTCGTGTGTAAAACCGCATTTTACGCAAATGTTGCATAATATACTATTTTAACACAGTGTGCATAAAATGCGTTTTCACATACCCATATTAGTGGGTATGTAATAAGCCGTTTTACGCACTAATATGGGTGTGTAAAAACGCATTTTACGCACTGTGTCAAAAAACGTAATAAGAACGTATCACTTATTTACACACGTTAAAATTACAATTTGAATGGTACACATTATTTTACAATTCGTATCCTACCACATACTTATTTTTAAAGCACCAACTAGGCCCGAAACCTGCACTGAGTTGCGAAAATTTCTCGTGGAAGCGTAAAAAAAAAACAAAGCAATATACAATTTTTAAAGAAGAAAAACTTCCTTATCTACATTAAATGCGGTGGTGGCTATTTATGCTAATTCTAGAATTTAATCTAAGAAACACGAGAAATACTGATTCGTGGAATATCGAGATCTTTTTTCATCCAGTTGTGACAAACTTGTGGCAATAAGGAAAACTAGAATAGAAATATCATTATAAGTTAAATTATAAAACTGCCTATTATAGAAGTCTAAGTACTTGATAATTCGTGATGTCTTAGCTTTTCTGCTGCGTCTGTGGATGATTAATTCGGGAAGATAATCGATTTTAAAGTACCGGGCCTAGCGGTCGCGGAAGGTCGAATTTTCTTAGAAAGCTGATTCTATAACGAATCGCTTGCGCATTTTTTTCGGTCCTCCTTTTATCACAAATTTTCAGAAGGTTTAATGATCAACGCCGTCACCGCGAAGAGCAAAAATACTATTCCTCCAATCAGAGTGACTAAAACAAAAATGTTTTTTGTATATTAATATTAATTGAGCGGCTGAAAGTAAAAACGGGACAAAAAAGTTTGTGAGTAAAAAAAGAACATAAAGTTTTCGGAGCAAAAAGGGAACAAACAAATCTTCCGAGTAAAAACGGAACAAAATTTCTTCAGGGAAACAATGCAAGAAACTAATTCTCCGAGTAAAAACGGAACAGCCGTGCGCTCAAAGTTTACTGATATTTTTAATTGATTCTGCGGTTTAGTAAACATTTTTTTGTAGAAAGGAAACTCTTATTAAACATCTGGAGCAAAAAAAAAGTGGAAAATTTTTATTATTGAGAAAGCCCTGATTTATTTCGTGGGCCCCTTTTTCCAAAAAGTGGAAATTCGGCATTTTCGCAACCGTTGTTGCTTTTTTCTAAGTTAACTTATATTTTTAGTTGATCCTGCGCTTCAGTAAACATTTTTTTGTAGCAATGAAAATCTTATTAAACATCCGGAGCGAAGCAAAATGGAAAATTTTTATTATTGAAAAAGCCCTGATTTATTTCGTGGGCCTCTTTTTCCAAAAAGTGGAAATTTGGCATTTTCCCAACCGTTGTTGCTTTTTTCTAAGTTAACTAATATTTTCAACTAATCCTCTTTGTTCCGTTTTTACTCGGAGAATTAGTTTGTTCCCTTTTTACTCCAAAAATTTATGTTTCGTTTTGACTCACAAACTTTTTTTGCCCCGTTTTTACTTTCAGCCGCTCAGTTATGAGTCATTCCAGAATAGATCGCCAAATCAAAGTTGCGACAAATTTTTTTTTAAAATTTGATGAGCTATAATGTTTCTGCTTCCATAGCACGGAATATTCCAATCACATTCCCGGAATATTTCATTGGAACATTGGGTACATTTCCAGGAAATAATCCTTTGAAACATCGGAAATATTATCAGGGAATATTCCATTGGAAAATTGGGAATATTCCCAGAGAACATTGGGGATATTCCGTTGGAACATAGGGAATATTTTCAGAGAATATTCCACTGGAACATTGGGAATATTCCCAGAGAATATTCCATTGGAAGTCTGGGAATATTCCTAAGGAATATTTTATTGAAACATTTGGAATATTCCTAGAGAATATTCCTAGGAAAAATTCCATTGGAACATTGGGAATATTTCCAGGGAATTTTCAATGGGAACATTGGGTATATTCCCAGTGAATACTCCATTGGAACATTGGGAATATTTCAAGGGACTATTCCATTGGAACATTAGGAATATTCCCAGGGAATATGAAATTGGAAAATTGGGAATATTCACACAAAATATTCCATTGGAATATTCCATTCAAAAATTGGGAATATTCCATTGGAACATTGGGAATATTTACAGAGAATATTCCATTGGAAAATTCGGAATATTCCATTGGGGCATTGGGAATATTCACAGGGAATGTTCCATTGGTATATTAGAAATATTCGATTGAAACATTGGGAATATTTTAAGAGAATATAATATTGGATCAGTGGGAATATTCCCAGAGAATATTCCATTGGAACCTTGGGAATATTCCATTGAAACATTAGGAATATTCTCAGAGAATATTCCGGTGGAACATTGGGAATATTCCCAGAGAATATTCCATTGAAACATTGGGAATATTTTTAGAGAATATTACATCAGAACATTGGGAATATTTTCAGAGAATATTACATTAGAACATTGGGGATATTCTCAGGAAATATTCTACGGGAACATCGGGAATAATCCAAGAGAATATTTAATTTGAACATTGGAAATATTTCCCGCGAATATTCATTGGAACATTGGGAATATTCCGTTGGAACATTGGAAATATTCTCAGAGAATATTCCATTGGAACATTGAGAATATTCCAGGGAATATTCTATCGGAACATTGGGAATATTTCATTAGAACATTAGGAATATTCCCAGGAAAAATTCTATTGAAACATTGAGAATATTCCTTTTGAACATTAGGAATTATCCCAGGGAATATTCTATTGGAAATTTGGAAACATTCCCAGAGAATATTTCATTGGATCATTTGACTTATTCTCAGAGAACGGTATATTAGAACATTGGGAATATTCCCAGAGAATATTCCATCGGAACATTGGGAATATTCCCAGAGAATATTTCATTGGAAAATTGAGAATATTCCATTGGGACATTGGGAATTCTTCCAGAGAATATTCCATTTGAACACTGGAAATATTCCCAGAGAATATTCCATTTGAACACTGGAAATATTCCCAGAGAATATTCCATTGGAACATTGGGGATATTTCCCGGGAATATTCAATTGGAAAATTGGGAATGTTCACACAGAATATTCCATTGGAATATTGGGAATATTTCCAGAGAATATTCCACTGAAACATTGGAAATATTCCCAGAGAGTATTCCATTGGAAGATTGGGAATATTCCATGGAACACTAGGAATATTCCTTTGGAACATTGGAAATATTCCTTTGGAACGTTGGGAATCTTCCCAGGGAATGTTCCATTGGAACATTACAAATATTCGATTGGAACATTGGAAATATTCCGAGAGAATATTCCATTGGATCATTGGCAATATTCCCAGAGAATATATCACTGGAACATTGGGAATACTCCCAGAGAACATTCCATTGACACATTGGGAATATTTACAGGGAATACTCCATTGAATTTATTCTTAAATAGTTCGCAACAAGGATTCGGCTATCTATTCTGGAATGACGCAGCTGCCTAAATTTATTCACTGAGCAGATTTGACTTTAAATAAATTATTTTCAAATTAATATTGTTAATTTTACCTGTTCGCACTGATATTTTCTGAGCAATCATCCGTCCACCGAGGACAGCCAATCCCGTGCAAAACGAGTGGCCTAAAATTCCACCTACTATGACACCATAAACATCCTGAAATGTAAAAATCAATTTTTTAATAATTTAATATTTAATATTTCTGCAGAGCAAGAATCTAGTGCATTTTGTACTAAATTCATCTAAAGTTAGTAGATCGAAAATTTCATCTAGCAAAACTGTGATAATTACTCATTTCTTTTAATCTATATTTTTTTTAATTACCTCCCGAGCAGCGAGAAGAATCGTAGTGAGCTGGGAGCGATCTCCCCATTCGGCCAGAAAAGTAAGCGTAAAAGCCTGGAAGAAAATCCTTGAAAGTAACATTAAGGCGTTCTTCTTTTGTGTTTTCTTAATAACACCTGTCTCTGGATCTTGAACTAAAGTACTTTCCGCGTCCTTCTCAAACTATAATTAAGATTAATTGATTGATTAATAAATTAAATTTAAAAAAATTTAAATTTAAAATAGAAATTAAAATTTAAAAAATTTAATATTACACTGAAAGCGCGGTTGAATGCCAACCGGAATAGGCCTTCAAGGAAGTAGTTTATACATGAGTGTGTGTCAGTTTGGTGAAGAAGGGTCCAAGGGGACGAGGAAAGCTGAATTTGGAGCTCAGCGGTGTCGCGCAAGTAGCGAATATTCCCTGGGAATATTCCCAATGTTCCAATGGAATGTTCCTAATTTTCTAATGGAATATTCTCTGGGAATATTCCGAATATTCCAATGTAATATTCTCTGGAAATATTCCCAATGATGCAATGGAATATTTTCTGAGAATATTTCCAATGTTCCAATGGAATATTCCTAATTTTCTAATGGAATATTCTCCGGGAATATTCCCAATGTTCCAATATAATATTCTCTGGAAATATTCCCAATATTCCAATGGAATATTCCTAATTTTCTAATGGAATATTCCTAATTTTCTAATGGAATATTCTCTGGGAATATTCCCAATGTTCCAATGGAATATTCCCTGGGAATATTCCCAATGATCCAATGGAATATTCTCTAGGAATATTCACAATGTTCCAATGGAATATTCTCTAGGAATATTCCCAATTTTCCAATGGAACATTCCCTGGGAATATTTTCAATGTCCCAATGGAATATTCCTAATTTTCTAATGGAATATTCTCTGGGAATAATCCCAATGTTCCAATGTAATATTCTCTGGAAATATTCCCAATGTTCCAATGGAATATTCCTAATTTTCTAATGGAATATTCTCTGGGAATATTCCCAATGTTCCAATGGAATAGTCTCTGGGAATATTCCCAATGATCCAATGGAATATTCTCTCAGAATATTCCCAATGTTCCAATCGAATATTTCTAATATACCAATGGAACATTCCCTGAGAATATTCCCAATGTCTCAATAGAATATTCCTAATTTTCCAATGGAATATTCTCTGAGAATATTCCCAATGTTCCAATGGAATATTCCGAATTTGTCAATGGAATATCCTCTGGGAATATTCTAATGGAATATTCTGTGTGAATATTTCCAATTTTCCAATGGAATATTCCCTGGGAATATTGTAGACAAAGTGCGCAGTAGTGACGTCATAGTCTAAGCGTCGGTTCGCATCAGTTCGTTTTCAGTGTTTTGATTATGTGTTATGTGTAATAATTCATAAATAATAACTAAATCAAACTTAACAGTAAAGTAAACGTTAAATTAAACTTATATTTACGGCCCTGACTTGTTTACGTTTAGAGACCGTTCGATTTAGGCCAAGGCCATTGAGACAACCCCCGAAGACGGCCTTAAATCGGGCTTTCAGTGTAATTAAAATTAAAATTGAGAAAATTTAATTAATATATAGTAAAAAAAAGTTACCTCGTCCTCTCGTTTTCTTAAATCGGATTGAACTTCTTCGAGTTCCTCTTGTCCTTCGTTGGGGGACATATAATAACTATCCCTTAACATTTTGAGACCGAATAAAGCAAACAGTGCAGTTGAAATGTAATAGGTGTAAGCACGTGGAATTATTGTTGCTGCATATCCAAAAACCACTGTTGAACACAAAATTATGTTTAAAAGAAACGAAACCGTTTCGATTAATTATCGTTTCTTATCGACAAAAAAATCAAAGATACGAAATTCACCCAAAAATAATGTAAAATAAAAATAATTACAATAAACAAAAGGTTTGATTGAAAAATAATTTAAAAATATAAATATAATAGAGAAACATTAAATATTTCATGTACTTAAAAAAACACAAATTTTTCTTACAGAAAGTTTTAAAAAATTGTAGTTTAATATTTTTGGAAAAAAAAAATAACTTGTGCGCTTTTTTTTATCAAAAGAAAATATATATATAGATGTTAATTTATGTATTTTTCTTGTGGTAAAAAATATTAATTTAAGTAATTTTTTAAAAATAGAAAATATTAATTTGTGTATTTTTTTTATAAAAAAATATTAACTTATGCCATTTTTTGTAATAATAAATTTAACTTATTTTTTTTAATTACAAAAATCATACAAATAAAGGCAATTAACACAGTTTATTATATTTTTATTGCTTTTTGTTAATAATTTACCAGTTTTTGAAATTTTTTGGCTTAGATTATAATCGTGAAGATTTTTTTTTTAAAATCCGAAAATTCTCAAGAAAAATTAGTTGAGTTATTAAAATGTGTTAATCCTGTTCATTGTTTATATTGTTTTCAAGAAATGTTCATTATTATTTACAAAAATTGAGAAAATATTTCTGATTTTTCGTTCTTTAGTTATTTTGTTGATGCATATCAATTCTTAGGAATTTCAATTCGAAAGCTTTTGAAATTCTCGAAAATCGTAAAAAATTAAATACTTTAAAACTTCGTTTCTTAAAAATTCAAGAACTGTCGATTTCCAGATGAGTTTTTGTTTTAAAAAAACAAATTTTGTGGGAAAAAAATAAAATGAACTATTTCGTAACTGTTTCAGGACTTTGTGAAAATAAAAATTGTTTAATAACAGAAACAGATACAAAAATTTATTGCAATGATAATTAGTTGATGACATATTAAAAAACACAAATTATTCTTACAGAAATTTTCAAAAAATTGTAATTTAACAGAATTTAATATTTTTGCAAAAAAAAACTTGTGGACTTTTTTTATCAAAAGAAAAAATATATAGATATTAATTTATGTATTTTTGTTGTAGTAAAAGATATTAATTTGAATAAGTTTTTTTTTATAGAAAATATTAATTTGTATATTTTTTAATTAAAAATATTAAATTGTATTTTTTTATTAAAAATATTAACTTGTGGCACTTTTTCTTAAATAAAAATTTTAACTTCTGTTTTTTAAATTACAAAAATCATACAAATAAAGACAATTATTACAGTTTATTATATTTTTATTGCTTTTTGTTGATAATTTAACAGTTTTTGAGAATTTTTGGTTTGGATTATAATCGTGAAGAATTTTTCTTTAAAACTACGAAAATTTTCAAGAAAAATTAGTTGAATTATTAAAATTTGTTAATCCTGTTAATTGTTTATATTGTTTTCAAGGAATGTTCGTTATCATTTAAAAAAATTGAGAAAATATTTCTGATTTTTCGTTCTTTAGTTATTTTGTTGGTGCATATAAATTCTTAGGAATTTCAATTTGAAAGCTTTTGAAATTCTCGAAAATCGTAAAAAATTAAATACTTTCAAACTTTGGTTTTGAAAATCAAAAACTTTCGAGTTTAAAAAACCGCTTCGAAATTTGACGCTTTTCTCATTTTTTCAAAATAGTAATAAATCAATTCAAACTTTTCATTATTAAGTACAATAAGGAAATCAGTAAAAAAATTTTTAAATTCAAGGGCTAAAAAAGATGTTCTTTATAACTAAAAATTTCTTAAACTTCATTTTTTTGCTTCTGTTCTGGAATTTGATCACAGTTAATTTTTCAGCGAAGCGTTGAGCAATCGAACCAATTACTTGGACTGTTGAGCAGAAATAAAACTAACAATTACATTCATTATCTTCTAGTGCTTCTTTACAGTTTTTATGGCAATAAACTGAAACATCTGTGGGTTCATAATTTGTACGAATCTTGAAAGTTTTCAGAGGAAGAAAATAAGTTTTAAAAGTTATTTCAATTATATAATACACAAGCATAATAAATTTTTAAAAAATAGATGGTTTTTTCGAAATTCATAAATTAAAGAAACAATGAAAAATTTTAATGTGGAAACAAATGATAGAAAGAATTTTCAAGCAAAGAGATTTTGAAAATTATTTTCATTTTTTGAAAACTAAAATTTGAATTTTATTTAAAACTGAAATTTGAAATTTTATTTAAAACTGAAATTTCGAATTTTATTTAAAACTGAAATTTGGTATTTTATTTGAAACTGAAATTTGGAATTTTATTTAAAACTGAAATTTGGAATTTTATTTAAAACTAAAATTTGGAATTTTATCTGAAACTGAAATTTGGAATTTTATTTCATTTATTTTATTTATTTATTTAAAATTGTATTTTTTAAATTTTATTTATTTAATTTTTTTATTTCTTTTATTTAATTTTAATTTTTATATTTAGTTTTAGAAATTTATAATTAGTTCAGAAATCCAAACTGAAATTTGTAATTTTATTTGAAACCGAAATTTGGAATTTTATTTAAAACTGAAATTTTTAATTTTATTTAACACTGAAATTTGGAATTTTATTTAGAACTGAAATTTGGAATTTTATTTGAAACTGAAATTTGGAATCTTATTTAAAACTGAAATTTGGAACTTTATTTAAAACTGAAATTTGGAATTTTATTTAAAACTGTTTAGAATTTTATTTAAAACTGAAATTTGGAATTTTATTTGAAACTGAAATTTAGAATCTTATTTAAAACTGAAATTTAGAACTTTATTTAAAACTGAAATTTGGAATTTTATTTAAAACTGAAATTTGGAACTTTATTTAAAACTGAAATTTGGAATTTTATTTAAAACTGAAATTTGGAATTTTATTTAAAACTGTTTAGAATTTTATTTAAAACTGAAATTTGGAATTTTATTTGAAACTGAAATTTAGAATCTTATTTAAAACTGAAATTTAGAACTTTATTTAAAACTGAAATTTGGAATTTTATTTAAAACTGAAATTTGGAATTTTATATAGAATTTCAATAGAATTTCAATAGAAATTCTATAGAAATTTTCAGAATTTTTAAATAAAATTCCAAATTTCAGATTTTCAGTGAAAATCTCAATGTACTATTGTACAAAATTAAAATAAAAAACAAAAAAATAATCTTAGAATTCCATCACCAAAATATTTTAATTTTCAAATATTTTATTATTCTTTCCTGAATATTTTACCATCAATTTTGAATTGTAAAATCTACAGTTGAAGATTTGAAAACTGAAAAATCAGGTCGTCAGTAAATTAAAAATTGAAACATTCTTCCAAGTCAAAAACTGTTACATAAATTAAAAAATAAAAACAAGAAATGAAAATTTGCAATAAAAAATTTTACGAGATTTTTATGAAAAAAAACGATCATTTTTTTCATGAATATTTAGAATGATTAACAAAATAAAATTGTATTTTTAGCTTCTAGTAAATTAGCCATTGCTTTTAATTCATATCAACTTTTTTTCACCCATTCGTCTTTTTTTAAGACAATTTCAATAGACTTCAATAATTTCCAAAGAATTATTGCAAATTGCAAATTTCAAAATTAGCTTCTAAGAATTGCAACTGTCCGTTTTACTATAAAAACGTCGACCTTGAATAAGACACGTACAGTTATATAAAAAAAATTTAATGTTACAAAGTCTGAGGTGTTAAAATAAAACAAAACTTTATAACTGTCTCATAAAAGTAAATGTCAATATTTAAATGAATCTTTAGATTTCAAAAAAGTTTACTATTATAATTACGACATGAGTTTGAATTATCTTATCTTAAAAATTATATATCTTAAAAAACTAGCTTATCTTAAAAATTGGAACCGAGAATAAATAATTGTCTATAGAACGAAGATAAAAAATTTTATTTTCAAAAAGAATATATAAAGTAATGTCCTTTAAAAATTTGAATTCTACTGAGTTTTTGTCAAGAAAAAATACTTCAAAAGCAAAAATACAAAAATTAAAAACTAACTTCTTAAATCTTCAGAAGGAAAAAAAAGAGACAATAAACTATTTTCATTGACGCCAACAGTTTCAATTGTTTTATCTTCCGATTATTGTTATCAGATTTGCTCTACATCAGAATCAAAAAAATCTCGCATAAACCAGATAACAGAGATTCGGAAGATGAGAATATTGAAAGATTTTTATTTATTTCGCATATTAATTAAGGTTTAAGAACTTTTCAAATTTTGTAAATCATGTAATATAAAGCTGTAATCATCGAAACCCAAAATTTTCATGCAAATTTTGGGTTTCGATGATTACAAGAAAAACAAAATTATAAAAGAGGATGTAACCTTGAATATTAAATTATTTACAGTCAATCAAATGCCCGAATATTGAATTACTTATTGTATACTTCTGTGACTAAGTGCCTCAATAAATAATTTCTAATTTATTCTAATTAATTGAATTCCTTTGAAAAAAGTCAAGAATAATTTTTAGATTTTTTTTGTTTTTTTTTTGTTTTTTTTTTAAGGGGAAGAATTTTTTTACCTGAAAGAATAGTCATTAGAGCAAGTGCTCCTATGGCACCAGTAAAAACGGTAAGTCTCGGATACTTCATCGCCATTATGGCAGCGATGAAAAAAGTTTTATCTCCCAATTCCGAGACGACAATTACAGAAAGGGACGCGACGAAGGCGTGAAGAAAACCCAGGTTACCCTGGGCTTCCATCGCCGAAGTCGTTGTTGCCTTCTGAAAAAAAACACAAATATTTCTACAAATTTTGTTATATTTTACATTAATTAAATTAATTTTTTAAACTTTGATTTAATTTAAAATCAAAACCTTAAGGTCCAAGAATAAATTTCAACATGCAATCAAATTTGAACAAAATCAAAGAAGGAAAAAGTCACAAATTTTTCGATTCTTGATTTTATTCAAATTTGGATGAGTTTGGATCGAAAGTCACAGACCGTTCGATTCTTGGTTTTGTCAAAATTCGCATGAGATTTTGAAATTTAATTTAATTCAATTATTTAAGGCAATTGTTTAGCACTCGTTTCATTCAATTCGTGAAAACATTTTAAATTGCAAAACAATTCAAAAAAAAATAAACTAAATAGAGTCACAGACTTTTCGATTCTTGATTTTGTTCAAATTTGGATGAGATTTTGAAATTTAATTCAATTATTTCCGGCAATTGTTTAGCACTCGTTTCATTCAATTCTTGAAAGCATTTTGAATTGCAAAACAATTCGAAAATATGAATTTAGATTCTTAAAATTAATTTAATACGTCGCAATAAATCTCACTTTATCAAAAAAATAACATAAATCATTTATGTTTTTTACATTTAAAATAAAATAAATTAACTCAGTTCAAAGTAGTCAAAAATTTACATACTTTGCAGTATAAATCGTATTTTCATGTTTCAATTTTAATAATTGTTTTTTGAATCATTTGAATAAATAAGTTATTTAAAATTATCAACAAATTCGAGATTTTAATGAACGTGTTTTGTATTTTGGAGTTCAAATAAATAAAATAAATAAAATAACAAATTTAAGAAAAATAATAAATGAATCAAGGTAAAAATAAATAATAAAGAAAAAAGACTAAAATATAATATAAAGAATAAAAATGAAATATTGACGTGTATTAATCAAAAATTTATAAAATTAAACAATAAATGAAAAATACAGAATAAAGAAATATGAATAAACACGAGAATAAAATACAAAGAACAAAAATGAAATATTAACCTCTATTAATATAAAATTTTTGTATATTTATTAAAATTCACATAAATATTATTAAAACATTTTGTCATCGTTTCCGGTATAAAATGTCGATATATTTGTATTTATTCATAAAATATTATTCGAATACTTGTTTACAAATGAAACAAAGCCATACGTGTTCATTTTTAAAGAACTAAGAATAATTAAAGGGACTTAATTACTAAAAATTTCGGGGATGAATTGCAGGTTAGGATTGCGGTTTTTAATTTTAAAATTTTTTTTCTTTTTTTTCTATAAAAAGGTACGAGAACGATTTTGATTTTTGGATTCCGAATGTCAAAATAAGACACTCGGAAGTCAAGTTTTGCACAAACACAATGGGTGGAAATTTCCCCAGAGGGAAAAAAAAGAATGTATTTTGAATTTTTGGAAAACGTACCATCGATGTGGTGAAGGCGTTTTGAATTTCTCCCACATTGAGGGATAGTTTTTCTCCCGTTGTTGCACTCATTAAACGATTCATCAGAAAAAGCAGAGCACAGCACGAACAACAACCATGCGACTGACGACTGACTCAGAATCGCCAAGCCTTTTATAGTTATAATCGGAAATCCCCAGGCTAACCTCAAAAACACAAAAAACTCCACGCTCTAGCAGTTGTTTTCACGAAATTTACGTATTTTTCTAAGAAAAACGAAAAGGGTCGGTTTTCCGAAAATCCCGAAAACTCTGGAAACCCTTTTTTGAGGTTATGTCACGGACGTCACGGAAAAATATATAGGTTAGGTTATGTTATTAATTAACGACTTTTACTTTTTTCTGTCCTTTTTTTCAAGTATAAAGTTTACAACAGAGAAAAAGAAGGGAAACTGCGTTTTTCATTTAAAAATGAAGTTTTCGTTTTTAAAAAAAGTTTTTTTCTGGCCACCTATCGGTGTTATGTGTAACTAGAAATATTTCCGAGCAAGTATCTCGTCTATGTTTATTTTTATAGTCGATGCCATCCGTTACGAACCTAACCACAAATTCCAGAGTTCAATGGTCGAGTTTTCGTAATTTTCTCAGTTTTGTGGTGATTTTGTTAGTTAGATATACTCGCAAATTGATTTCTAAGAACTTCATAAGCGGCAATTAAGGTAATTAGTGAGATAAGATAATTTTATTTAATGTTAAGTTTAGTTCCATTGACATTTCTCTTTTTGACTTTCTACTCATTTGTTAGTATAATAGTACATATAAGGACAATTAACATTCTTTGCCATATTTTTATCGTTTTCTCTTGATAATTTATCAGTTTTTGAGATTTTTTTTCATATTTTGGTTTGGATTACAATTGTGAAGAATTTTTCTTTGATAATACGAAAATTCTCTAGAAAAATTAGTTGAATTATTCAATGTGTTTATCCATGTTTATCTTTTTTTTTCAAGGAATGGTATTTACAAATACCATTCGTGGTATTTACAAATATTTCTGATTTTTCGTTTTTTTAGTTATTTTGTTCGTACAAGTAAATTATTACGAATTTAAATTTTTTTAATTTAAATTGTTGAAAGGTATATTGACATACTTCAGACTAAAAGATAATAATAATAAATCTACTAATATCTCAGACAAATAAACATCCAACAACATCGATTGATCTAAGAATTTGAATTTTAAAGCTTTTGAGATTCCGGAAATCGCAAAAATTAAATTCCATTTTCAGATTTGATAACTTTTCCTTTCAACTTGAATTCGATTTTACTTTTAAATTTCAATTTTGAAACTTAAAAACTGACGATTTCCAGATGAGTTTTTATAAAAAGAAAATAAATTTTTTGGAGCAGAAAATAAACAATTTCGTAATTATTTTAGGAATTTGTGGAATTAAAAATTGTTTAATAACAAAAAAAGTTACAGGAATATGTTTCAATAATTAGTTGTTGATTCAGCTTTTTGAAAAAATGTTAAGATACTTTATTACTATATTTTTACCATATTTTTATTATTTTTTTTTCTTTCTAATTTATTATTTTTGGGAATTTTTAGCATATTTTGGTTTGGATTACAATCGTAAGGAATTTTTCTTTAAAAATGCGAAAATTCTCAAGAAAAATTAGTTGATTTATTAAATGTGTTAATTGTTTATGTTTTTACAAAGAGTGTTCGATATTGTTTATAAATGTTGAGAAAATATTTCTGATTTTTCGTTTTTTAGTTATTTTGTTCGTGCAAGTAAATTATTAGGAATTTCAATTTTAAAGGTTTTGAAATTCGATTTTACTTTGTAATTTCGTTTTTGAAATTATCGATTTCCAGTTGAGTTTTTGTAAAAAGGAAACAAATTTTGTGGAGAAAAAAAAAACAATTTCTAAACTATTTCAGGAATTTGTGGAATTAAAAATTGTTTAATAACAAAAAAGTTACAGGAATTTATTGTAAAAATAATTAGTTATTGATTCTGTTTTTTGAAAAAAATGTTAGAATACATTTTATATCATATTTATTTATTTTTGTCATTTTGGTTAGGATTTTGAGTATTTGGAAAGAATTTTTCTTTGAAAATGTTAAAATTCTCGAGAAAAATTGTTTAAATTTGTTAATTGTTGTTTATATTGTTTAAAAGCTTTTAAAAAATTATCAAATATCACAAAAATCTCAAAATTAAATTGCGTATTCAAACTTGAAAATTTCTTCAATTTGAATTCGAATTTACTTTAAATTTTGAATTGGAAACTCAAAAACTTTCGATTCCAGTTGAGATGATTTGTAAAAATATTTTGGAGCAGAAAATAAAAAATTTCGTAATTTTTTCAGGAATTTGTTGAATTAGAAATTGTTTAATAACAAAAAAAGTTAGAGAAATTTATTGTAAAAATAATTAGTTATTGATTCTGCTTTTTAAAAAAAATTTTAGAATACTTTTTTATATAATTTATTTTTATTTATTATCATTACATTTCCAATTTATTACGTACCATATTTTTATTGTTTTTTTTTTTCTTAAATTTTTGTGAATTTTTGTCATTTTGATTTGGATTTTAAGTAATTGGAAAGAATTTTTCTTTGAAAATGCGAAAATTCTCGAGAAAAATTGCTCAAAATTTGTTAATTATTGTTTATATTCTTTAAAAGCTTTTAAAAAATTAACAAAAACCACAAAATTAAATTGCATATATTTCAAACTTGAAAATTTCTTCAATTTGAATTTACTTTAAATTCTGAATTTTAAACTCAAAAACTTTCGATTTCCAGATGAGATGATTTTAAAAAATATTTTGGACAGAAAATAAACAATTTCGTAATTATTTCAGGAATTTCTGGCATTAAAAATTATGTAATAACAAAAAAAGTTACAGGAATTTATTCTAAAAATAATTAGTTATTGAATCTATTGTTTGAAAAAATTTTAGAATACTTTTTTATATCAAATTTATTTTTATTTATTACTGTTACATTTCAAATTTATTACCATATTTTTATTGGTTTTTTTTTCTTATACTTTTTGTGAATTTTTGTCATTTGGGTTTGGATTCTAAGTAATTGGAAAGAATTTTTCTTTGAAAATGTTAAAATTCTCGAGAAAAATTTGTCAAAATTTGTTAATCGTTGTTTATATTGTTTAAAAGCTTTTAAAAAATTAACAAAAATCACAAAAATCTCTAAATTAAATTGCATATATTTCAAACTTGAAAATTTGTTCAATTTGAATTCGAATTTATTTTAAATTTTGAATTCGAAACTCAAAATCTTTCGATTTCTGGATAAAATGATTTGTAAACATTTTCTGAAGCAAAAAATAAACGCTTTTGCAATTATTTCAGGAATTTTTGCAATTAAAAATACTACTAGTGTAATTAAAAATTGTTCAATATGAGGAAAAATTACAGCAATTTATTGTAATGATAATTAGTTGTTTCAGCTTTTTGAAAAAATTTAAAAATACTTTATCATATTTAATTTTTTTTTTTTTTTGACAAGTTATGATTTTCGGGAATTCTTGAAATATTTTGGTTTGAATTATAATAGGAAAGAATTTTTCTTTGATAATGCGAAAATTTTCCAGAAAAATTGCTTAAAATATACTAATTATTCTGTATGATATAATCATTACGAGGAATTTTCCAGATTGCTTAAATTTACAAATGTTGACAAAATATTTCTGCTTTTTCGTTTATTTAATTATTTTGTCTGCAAAAACAAATTCTTCTTAAATTGAAGTTTTTGAAATTCTTTTAAAATAGAAAATAAACTGTTTTGTAATTATTTCGAGAATTTTGGGAATTAAAAATTGTTTAATATCAGAAAAAGTTACAGTAATTTTATTACGCATGTTAAATTAGTTGTTGATTCAGCTTTTTGACAAAATTGAATTCAAGACATTGACATTGAATTGACATTAAGAAAATTTTAGAAATACTTGAACCATTTTATCACATATTAATTTATTACATTTATTACATATGTATTATTATTATTAATAATACCACTTTACAGTAAAATTGAATCTATTTTGCCTTATAGGATGGAAATCAAGTGAACTAAGTTTAAAAAATCTCAATGGATTTTATAGAAACCGATGCATTTATTAAAAGATGAATAATCTCATAACAAATTTGGAATGACCATGTCTTCTCCTTCGCCTCTGAACAAAGGAGAGCAATCAGGCACAAGTGATGACAGCAATTCGAGGAAAAAATGGGAATGTCTGAAAAATTGGATCCACTGCATTTGTGTCGTTGCCTTCGATCTCGAATTGGGTCAAGCCATTGAGGTTTTTATTTTTCACATAGATTTGCACTTCATATTGTAAAATACTTATTTACACTTATTTGCACTTTCACTCTTGAATTAGAATTTTCAACTTCTTTTATTATTATTACTTGTTAATGTTATTTAATATAATTTTATTATTAATTGTATTTATTTCTTTATTTTAATGCAGGCAATTTATCCAACTCACATTAAACTTTCCGAACAAGAGAGATCCAATGTCTGCTATTTGGCTTTTCCTGATTCGAACTCTGGTTGCATGGGTGACACTCAATATCACGTGAGAATTAGACAAAGCGGAAAAAATTCCCAGGAGAATTCCGCTTTGAAAAACTATGACAAAAATGCTCCCATTTTTCTGCGATCTGATACGTACCATTATTGGGGATATGTTTACTTTCGTCAGGTCAAAGACAAAACACTGCCCAGAGGATATTTCCAAAAAGTAAGCTCTCTTTTTACAAACAAGTAAGCTCTCTATTACAAACAGTTTTAATATTTGTGTAGAAAAAAGATCGTTTGAAATTTCCACGAAAATCTTGTTCAATTATTCATTTGTACATTTTCAGTTCTAATTTACACAACAAATTCTTTCTTGCACTGAACTGAACGGGATTTAGAATGAATGGTGCGATAGTGGGAAATGGGATTAATAATTTTAATACTCTTGAATGTTTTTAAAGAGCTGAGATTATATTCTTAGTGGAATTAATACCGCAAGGCAGAAATTGATAGAACTGCCGTTGATTTATTAATTTAACCTTTAGAGGGCCGAAAAGTCAATATATTGGCTCACCCCCTGATCGAGACTTTGTCTATGATCAATCAATGATATAAGATACCT
>JBAGKK010337503.1:0-19333 GCA_037177015.1 Euceroptres primus
GACATAATTCAAAGCTGATGTAAGGAAAAGAAATATTCCTTGTGTCGAGACGAATCGATAGACCTATAATATTAACATATTTTATCGAAAAGTAAGAAATTTGCGGAGATTTATAACATTTGAAAATTTGGTTTTTTATACTAAAAGTTGTTTCCAATGCAATTTTAATTTTTTTAAAATGTTATTTATCATCAAAAAGATGCTTCCTGTCTCTTTTTTTTTACTTTTCTAACTCTCCTTTTCATGAGACCATTTTATTTCTTTTTGTTTTCAAACTCTCCTTCCTTATTTGTATAATTTCTCTATTTCATATAATTTAAATAATCTTAGTTATTTAAAAGTCGTTCAATTTCTTAATGACATTTATGTCATAATAACTTTGTTTTTTAAATACTGATCGTTGGCAACCTTCATTCATATTAGATTTGTCACTTTTAAAATTTGATCAGGAAAGCTTCATCATAATAAAAGGATAATAACAAGGAAAGAATTAATAAAAGGAAAAAATAATTAATAAAAAGGAACGAAATAAGGAAATAAGGAAGGAATAAAGAAAAGGAAAATATAAAAAAGGAATATCAAAAAATGAGTTCAGGTATATTTATTTATATAATTAAAATCATATTTGACAGAATTTATCAATATTTAACTATTATATTTATTTATATAATTAAAATCATATTTGACAGAATTCATCAATATTTAACTATTAAATTTTTTTTAAAATTATTTCATCAATATCATCACACGCACTTAGGCCATAAATTATTCGTTGAAATTGTAACACAAAATTGCAACACAAATCAGGTAATTTAGGCATGTAAAATATTGAGTATCCGTTTCTAATATTTAAACTATTTAATTTAAATAAGTAATTAGAAATAATTTTGTACAAAAATTTGTTCTTCCTGTTGACTTACACCCTACTTGATTATTATATGGGTCACACTGTATATTAATTATTTTTGAAAATAGGTTTTTTTTTATTTTTTTTTTGAGATGCAGGATTGGTTACCTCCACGTGGTGCATCTTGGTAATAATCTCATAGAAATTTTTGAAACGGATTTGTATCTATATTTAAAAAAAAAACTTGTAGCTTTAAAGATAGAAAAATTATTTCTAAATTTTTAAAAATAAAATTTCAGTGAGATTGGCTAAATACCAATCATTTTTTTATTAGTTTTTTTAATTAAAAAATTTTTTTACAAATTTTAAGATATTAGTTGTGCAAGCAAACAGTATAAATTTAGAATTTATATACAACTTATCTAAAACTGTCTTTAAGTTAAGTTCTTATAAATTTGAAAATTGATTAGAATGTTGGCAACAATAGGCAATGAAAGTTGATGAAAAAAAATATATATATTTTTTCATAATAAAAAAATCGTTAATGCTTCCTCTATGAGGAAGCAAATACATTTGCAAATTCATCATAAGGAGGATACGATACGATGAGCACCATTTGAATACATATAACTGTAAAGCACCTGAGATCGAATTTACAGCTAGTTTAAACTATTAGTCGTAGGGGGTTCGGTGATAGCTTTTTGAAGCTTATTTTATTCTTAGAAATCATTTTATACACAATTTTCGTATCTCTTCGTCGAAAGCAGCAATCCATACAAACGTCTTTAAAAAACGTGCTGTTTTTTCGTTTTCTTTTTAATAACAAACAAACGCTAACACTTGCAGACCGAAGGTATTCAGGATTTCATTAGGACGTCCTTATAAACAAGAATCAATAAAAAAATTTCGTATGGCAATTTGTTTCATCAGAAATCCTAATTTCACTACTAATATTTCCAAGGAAACTATTCCGGAAACCTTTCTTTGTTTTCTAATTTAATATCCTTTCGAAAAATTGTATATAGTTTAAATAAACAAAATGAAAATCGTTCATGAATTATAAAAGCTTTCGAATTCCTAGAATGACAATTTTCCTGAGGTCTTTCTTAATAACTGTAAATTAAATGTATCGCTTTTGTACAATTTTTTGCCATGTTTTTTAAATGTTATCTTTTTCCCAAACAAGGATTTCCAAGATCCACTTAAAATCACGAACTTTGAAGAACTAATGAAAACATGAGCAATGATGACTGAAAAGAATTTTCCCACATTGTATCTATTTTATGCCACTTTAATTCGAAGAATGAGGGAAAAAATTCTCTTTTAACGAGAATTGGTATAATTTAAATTCCAACCTCATCACCTTTTGAAAATATTGTAACAGATGATGCGTAAGAACTTAATACTTGATAGAACTTAGTTTCTCAACGAAGATGCTTTCATTTCTAGGAAAAACAATTTGAACGCGACAATTTAACCCCGTTAATCTGAATTTACTGCACTGCAATTGCCTTTTGTAATCGAAGGACATAGGAAGCTTCTATTTTTCTACAGAGCCCGGACGGAAATTTTCTTTTGTGCTTACACCTGAGTTATATTGAAAAAGTGCAAGTCATTATATTTTATCGCAGCTGTTACAATTTAATTATTCGGTTGAATAAATGCCAGTAATTTATATAATAATTATTATTTTGTAATGCTTTACTTTTTAATATAAAAATTGATATCTTCATAATCATTGTTTCTTTCAAATTAAAAGAAACCGAAATTCAAGTCTTTTAATTGAAAGCCGAGCAATTAAATTACTTCAATTTACAAATTGTCCAATTTACGAAAATCTCCAAGACTCCATCTATTTATTTTAATAAGTTTACATATTTTAATAAGTTTTTACATTCTCATCTCATGAGAAAGTATTATTTAATTTTTCATAAGACAAAAGTAGTCTCCATTTTTTAAGTCTCAAAGCATTATATAATTTTTGATAAAACAAAAGGTAGTCTCCATTTTTTTTAGTCCCTATAGATACGAGATTACGCTGAACTAATTTCCTTCAAGTGCAGATTTTAATCCCAGCTCAACTCTGACAGTGGCCTTCGACTTCCGTTTCATTCATTTATCATTTCTCAGAATTTCATTGAAGTATGACAATGTACCAACCACCTTGCAAATCAATTACTAATTTAATCACTTTTTCAATCATTACTCGCAAATTAAAATAACAATATTATAATAAAAATAAAAATAAATTAATCAAATAATTACTCTTTTTATTAACAAGATTTAAAAAGGATAATATGAACAATGAAAGGAAAAACTCGTTAAACTTATTTAATTAAAATTTTGCCATTACTGAAAATCTTCCACCAGCTTTTCCAAGTTAATTCGCATTTTTTACCCTTTAACGTTTTGTTTAAAAAACCTTGTAATGAAAAATTTATAAGTTTGAAGGAAATCATTTATTTTTAGATTTTTTCAAGGGTGGCAGAGATTTGTAATGTAGATTTATTAATCCTTTTAGATTTTCAGGGATTTATCCCTTGCGGATGATGTGAAAGTTCAGCAAACTTGAAAAATTTTTTATATCTTCTAATCCATCCTTAAGGCTCACCTTTCACGGTTAAAGACCTTAAAATGCCTTATAACGCGGAAGTTCGAATCTCGTTTAAAAAATCATCCTCGGATCACGTCTTCGCGAAATGACTTGTCGGTATAGAATTTTACGACCTTTTTTCTGCTACATTTTTTCCCGTTTTCCGCGGATTCCTCTCTCATTCTCTGAAACCATTTCCGTTTCTAGTTATCGATCTGTCGAGGAAAATATAAAAATAATAACTGCAAATTGTGTCAGAAGGAGGAGAAATATTTCACATTTTTCAATTAAACTGGTAGAAATTAATTTCACACTTAGATTTAAAAGAATTAACTTCGAACTGATATACTTATTGTAAATTAAATTAAATTTCTCAATGTTGAAATGTCGAATATTAAATATTTGAAATAGTGATATAATTCAACGACAGTTTCATCTGGTTTCATCATTTTATCATGCTTTGTCAATCAAAATGGTTAGGAAATGAGATTGCAAAATTTTAAGTAGATTGTAAACGCTGTCTAACATAGGGATAAATATGACAATGAATATAGGTAGATAAATAAACACGCGGATAGAAAAACAATTATACACATTTGAAAAATCTGCTGTGCAAACGAGATTGCGACGTATTGCTACTTTTGATTTCTGACTTTATGCATCCAAGATAATTATGTTTATTTTTCCACAAGAGTGAAAATCACAAACAAATATTGGTATCAAAACTTCTCTTATCGTACAAAATGTTTTGAAAATAGGCCATGTGATGAAATGATGAAAATAAATTGAAGAAATTAAATTCCTAAAGTCATTCAATTTTTTTTTAATTCATAATAATTTTACTTTCTTCTATAATTTTTATTTTTATAATTTATATAATTTATATAAAAAATGTGAAATTTAATTAAATAAAGTAATACAGAATTAGGAAAAGGAATAGAGAATTAAATGATATTAATAAACACATAATTAAGTAAATAATTGAACAGCAAAGGTAAAGTATTGCACAGTAACATCTGATTTATGACACATCTGATCCAATCTAGTTTTATTTATAAAAGTACGTTTATGATGTTTATATAACTGATACGTACAGTTTAAATCAATTTTTTGCCGCTATGTACATGAAAGGATATGATCATATATAGATTTTTCTTGTTTAATTAGAATTACTGGGACTCTGTGAGTATAATAATTTTAGATAGCTATCTCTGATTTTACAGAATCGTCAGAAGCCAGGGGATTGAGTATCTTAGATTCTGTTCTTACATATCAATCCTATAGCAAATATGAAAAAGATTGAGAAATCTAAGGTCTATTTCTGATTTTTATAATTTTCTTTTTCATTTTTTATGAATGATTTTTAATTATCCTTTCATTTTTAATTATGATTTATTCCTTCAAAGAGAAAGATACTTCTTTGTATTATTTTTAAAATGTATCTATAGTTTATTACAGTACTTTTTACTATAATTAAAACGTGTGATTCAATCCACCTTTACATAACCGCAAATAAAGGAATAAAAGTGTATCAAATGAAAAAAAATCTGTTTATAAACAAGCATGAAAAACTTGTGTACTGAATCGAAAGATGATGACAAAGATAACTCCTTTTTTATAATAACTCCAATCTTCTGAGCTCTTCGCTATTTTTCTTTTTTATTGAATACTGCAATAATTATTATGCAATATCTCTATTGGCGTTCACGTTCAACGAGCCTTTAATAGGCTTAACAATTGCACGTCCACGTGACGCCGGAAGGTCGAGATCTGTTTCCTAGATCCTTCAAGAACTGTTGCCTTTGTCCAAATTTTTCTTTGTTTCAATATTTATATTATGACAAATAAATTAAGACAAATCTTAATCCAATATTAAAAATTACATACACAATTAATACATTGATGTAATTAATTATTACATATATTGATGTAATTAATTATCACATATATTGATGTAATTAATTATCACATATATTGATGTAATTATTAGAAATTACGTACATAATTAATATATTGATGTAATTAATGATAAAGAGTCAGTATCGACCTTATATATATATTAGATCCTTGATCAGTCTTCGATTAGAAAGGTCATTTAAATTAAAGACAAAAATATTAAACGTTTCGGTCCTGATTTTGGACCCTCTTCAATAAATATTTTATTATAGTCAAATTCTGAAAAAACAATAAATTACGTTTATAAATAAAAGAAATTACTCTAATATGATGAGCATTTCATTGGTACGACAAATTTTAACAACAACAACAACAAAAATAGACCTTTCTTTCATAAGAAACGTCAATCAAAATTCATAAGTGAAAGTGATAAATTGGAGAAAAAGAAACCCCCATTCAAAGTAAAACATGATGATGAGTCAGTCTCGACCTTATGTTAAATTTGTCGTATATTAAAATTTGTCGCACTAATGAAATTCTCATCATATTAGAGTAATTTTTTTATTTATAAACCTAATTTACTGTTTTTCAGAATTTGACTATAATAAAATATTTATTGAAGAGGGTTCAAAATCAGGACCGAAACGTTTAATATTTTTGTTTTTAATTTGAATGATCTTTCTAATCGAAGACTGATCAAAGATCTAATATTGATGTAATTAATATATTGATACATAATTAATATATTAACCCTTAATCACTTAAGACCGTCTACAGACGTTCATCACTTTTTTCGATTTTCTCGAATTTCCATGTAATAAACTTCAAATTCTGCAAAATAAATATGTGGATTTGATCAAAGTGGAGTATTCCGCATCTCGTTAGATGGTTGTAAGTAATCTTATACTCAAGAGAAGCCAAAAACCTCAACAAATTTTAAAAAACTTTTATTGCATAAAACATTTAGAAAATGACCATATATTATTCCTAAATTTTTTCAGAATTTTTAGACAACGGGAAAAGAGTCTGGTGGTTAAAGGGTTAATATGTAATTAACATATTTATATGTAATTAATATATTAATATGTAATTAACATATTTGTGTGTAATTAATATATTAACTATGTTATCAATAAGTTAATATATAATTTACGTAACATAGTTTGTCTATTCAAATAAAAATTTTCAAATTTGAAGAAAGGTTTTTTAACTTTAAAGTTAATAAATTAATATATAATTTACCTTAAACAGTTTGTCTATTCAAATAAAAATTTTCAAATTTGAAAAAAGGTTTTTCCCTTTAAAGCATTTGTTTATTTGAAGACTTTCCAAATCAGAAATTGTTAAATTATATCATTCACTTAAAAGGTGTCAATCTCAAAACTTTGACATAAATATTTAAATGTTGAGCCTTCCAAATTTAATTTGAAAATAAATTTAATAAAATTTTATAAAAAAATACGAAACGTTGAAATTACCCTTATCGGTAATTTGAAATAAGAATATAAAAAAATATATTGAAAAGTTTTCAATGTTATGATTGTGAGTTATTGTAAAGTACTGAAATCTAGATAAGAAAAGAGACAAAAATGTATGATTCTAATTTTTTAAACACGCCCAGAAACCACAATTAGCATGAATATATGGAAATTAATGGCTAACGAGATAATTCGAAGCGCGTAGCATAACTTATAAGAATAAATAATCAGGATCGCAAAGCAAGTAAATCAATATCTACACTATGTTTGTAGATTTTATTGTACGGCATATTGCATAACATCCGACTTGTGTATCGTGTTCCATTTGACGTAAACACATTAGTATTCGGCGTTTTTATTAATTAGACGACCAATTATAAAGTGGCATGAAATCTTTACACGCCAATTAAGAAAAAAATATATTTTTCTTAAATAGAATTCAATTCAAATCATGTTCTTCATTTTTAAAATCGACTAAAAGATATTTAATGATGATTATGAGTATTGATCAATTACTTCTGGATTTTGATTAATTATTAATACTAATATTAAAAGGTGTTAATATAAATATTAATAATGATAAATAAGTGAAAATATTGAATAGGTGTGCAAAATTGTGAAAATAAACATAATGAAAATTAGAAATCTGGTCGATTGTAAAACTTGATAAAAATGTATCGCCTGTAATTAATGGAAAGACGTTTTATAATGCAAGTTATCAAGATCAGAAAGATTAGGCTGACCTTACGGTAAAATTCAAATATATTATAGTCATTCCTGAAATAATAATTGCAAATTCATGCAAGGATATCCGCATTCGTGTCTTTTGGAGGGCTCGAAGAAAATTCGCACTGCGGTCGAGCTTAGTAATTAAGGTCGAGTATTGTTACTTTTTATTATCGACTGCGGTCTTCGTTCCATCCGATGAACATTGCCAAAAATCTTTTATGCAAAATTTGGACAAAAACATTGCATTCTAGGTTGATTTTCATGGTTTGACATATGAAAATTGCATCAGCCAATTTAACTTTAACTTCAAATGTTAAAATAGAAATTAAATTAAAATCTAGTTTTCATTCGTGCAAAGTCAGTGTCAATGTCTCGCAATTTTTTTTTATTGTATCTCAATTTAATAATTAAACTCTGTAATTTTATGAGTCATAAAAATTATGAAAATACTTTGGAAATCATTGATCCTTGTTAGAATACTTGTAATTTTCTAAAATTAACAATTTTCATTTTCTTTCCAAGTTTCTTGGCCAATAAAAAAGTTTGAAAATTAAAAAATTTTACAGCTCATACATAAAGAGCAATTAAGCTGATGCTTCACTTACCCGATAATTAAACTTATAAACAATTATCCTAAATGAAAGTTCTGAACGTGTTTTTTTATTGGATCGAGAAATCCATTAATTTTCATATATTTTTATATAGCTTTTAAAATTTAAAAAAAATGCCTTTGAGAAAAATTCTACGCATGCGTAAATTCATATGCAAATAAATATAAATATGGGTCATTCCAAAGATTTTTTTAAAATTTCAGCAAAAATTTTAATAACCTAATAACCTAATAAAGCCTAATAATAAAACGTTCGTGGACAAATTGATTTTCAGAAGACAATTATCCGAATTGAACGTTATTTTTTTAAAATGAAACCTAAAAAAATTCCGCATCGAGCTGTCATGGCGGATTTTTTGAAAAATTTTTTATCTTTTTTTTTATTTAATAGCAAAAATGAAAAAAAATTGATTTTTGAAGTGTACCGGTTTTTAAAAAATTCTTGGATTCATTCAAAAATACCTAGAAAACATGAAGCAACTATCCAAAAAAGACGACATAATAGCAACGCAAATGTTTAAAAATTTATTGAATTTTTTATAAACAAATTGTTTCTTGGGTATTGGCCGCGATTCGTCACTTGATTCGCACTAAATTTCAACAATTTATTGAGAAAAAGAATTTTTCAGTTGAATTATTGAATGTTTATAAATAATTTCTTATTTTATAAGCAAGTTTTATAAACAATTATCCATGTTTTTCAGTTGAATTATTGAATGTTCATAAATAATTTCTTATTTTATAAGCAAGTTTTATAAACAATTATCCATATCAGGTATTTATGATGGAATCAATAAAGTTTTTTCTACAAAATCGATCATATATTACCTGGAAATGAAACTTTAGTAACATGTTTGGTCATCCAATAAAAATTGATAATTATTGAAACAAACTTAATTAACAAATGCACTGTTTGTCTATTTTTCGACATACAAACTTGGTTCATTCTAAAAATAAACTGTAAATAACTAAGTTCTAAATTTTTAAGGACATTTCGATGACAATAAAGAATTTTTATTTCAAATAACAATTGTCATGTTATGTATTTATAAATAAAATTCCTCTTTTTTACGGACTTAACAGCCAGTTATTTAGCAATGACTTCTTGCTATGAATTGCTAACAATTGATAATTGTTTAAATAAACTTAATTAACAAATGCATTATTTGGCTATTTTTCAGCATTTAAAGTTTGTTCTTTTAGCATAATCAACTGTCATAATCAATTCTGCCCGTGCACTGTTCTTAATAAATAAGTAAATAAACTGTTAATAACAAATGTTTAAACTTTTTTTAGATACTTCGATAACGATCCACTATTTTTATTCTTATCGTAGCCGTACACGGTATATAATATAAGATTTTAACAAGTATTTCGCATATGGAGATATTATTATGAAAATCAAACCAATTCTAATAAAACACTTTCTGTTTTACTGATATCGTCGATACTGCATGTGATATATTTACATCCCGAAAAAAATGAATATCGGCACCACAGGCACTAACATCACAGAAGGTTATTTTCAAAATAAATCGAACTATTCCGTAAACCAAAAAAGAAAGTCGAGTAGTAATTAACTTTCTTTAATAAATCATCAATTGTTATCAACTGATAGCAAGGAATTATTGCTAAGTTACTTTAAGTATATTCCACAAGAAAAACGCAATTTTTAGTTTACAAATACACTAGCCGAGAAAAATTTGTTTATAACATTGTTAATAAAAATAAAAATAATGGATTGTTATAGAAGTATGTAAAACAAGTTTAAAAATTTGTTATTTACAGTTTATTACGCTAAAACAACAAAATTTAAATGCTGAAAAATAGCCACATAATGCATTTGTTAATTAAGTTTGTTTAAGCAATTATAAAATGATGGCAATTCATAACAAGAAGTTATTGTTAAATAACTGGCTGTTAAGTCCGTGAAAAAAGTGAAATTTTATTTATAAATACATAACATGATAAAAATTTGTTTAGATAATTGTGCTGACCTTAAAAAATATTTATTGTGATCGAAATGTCCTTAAAAATTTAGAAGTTAGTTATTTACAGTTGATTGCGTCGAAAGAACCAAGTTTGTACGTCCAAAAATAGCAAAATAGTGAATTTGTTAATTAATATTGTTTAAATTATCCATTTTTATTGAATGACCAAATATGATACTTAGGTTTCATTTCCAGATAATATATGCTCGATTGCGTAAAAAAATCTTTTTTTATTCCTTCATAAATACCAGATATGGATAATTGTTTATAAAACTTGATTATAAAATAAGATATTATTTATGAACTTTCATTAACTCAACTAAAAAACTCTTTTTGTCCATAAATTATTTAAATTTAGTGCGAATCAAGTGACGAATCGCTGCCAATCCCCATGAAACCATTTTCATTCACTTATTTGTTTATAAAAAATTCAATAAATTTTTAAACATTTGCGTTGCTATTGGACGAATTTTTTGGATAGTTGCTTCATGTTTTCTAGGTATTTTTGAATGAATCCAAGTATTTTTTGAAAACCGGTACACATCAAAAGTCAATTTTTAAAAAATTGTTGTTATTTTTAAAAGAATAATTTTTTTTAAATCCGCCATGACAGTCCGATACGGAATTTTATTAGGTTTCATTTTAAAAAAAGAAAGTTTATTTCGGATAATTTTCTTCTGAAAATCAATTTGTCCACGAACGTTTTTTTATTAGGTTTTATTAGATTTTTATTAGGTTTCATTTTTAAAAAAAAGAACGTTCAATTCGGATAATTGTCTTCTGAAAATCAATTTGTCCTCGAACGTTTTTTTTCCCCCACTGTGGCGTCGCGACTTGAAAACTTTGATTGCATTGAAATATGTAACGTTAAAAATAACGAAATATAATACCCATATTTTAAAGTTATTTTCGCTCAAAAGTAAATTAAATTGTTATAAAAAACAGTTTTTAATCGGTTTCTGCAAGCAACAAATGCTTGCAATAAAAAAATTAATTATTAAAAGAAATTGTTAATAAAAATAAAAAAGGCTAACTTACTTTACGTAACCGAAAATGAAAAAAATCATACAAAAGGCTATTAGAAAAAAATTTCAGCTAAAATTTTCAGGTGTCGGAGTGGGGCCATTTTTTACACCAAGTCTTTACAAAGTGATTGCTCAGCTCCCGGGTCATAAGTTTTAAATTTTCTACCAAACAAAAAGCGTTAACGTACTTTTTGGATCCGTAAATGAAAAGCTCATACCAAAACCTATTAGACAAAAATTTCAGCTAAAATTTTCAGACGGCAGAGTGGGGTCATTTTTGATACCAAGTCTTTACTAAGTGATCGCTCGGCTTCCCGGCCAGAAGTTTGAAATTTTCTGTCAAACAAAAAGCGTTAACGTACCTTTTGGAACCCTTTGTATGAGCTTTTTATTTCCGGTTCCAAAAAATACGTTTAGGTTTTTTGCTTGGTAGAAAATTTCAAACTTATGACTCGGAAGTCGAGCGATCACTTTGTAAAGAGTTGGTGTCAAAAATGACCCCTCTCCGCCACCTGAAAATTTTAGCTGAAATTGTTTTCTAATAGCCTTTGCTATGATCTTTTCATTTCCGGTTAAAAAAAGTACGTTACGCTTTTTGTTTGATAGAAAATTTTTAACTTTTGACCCAAGAGTATCTTTAGCGGGCAGTTGGTGTAAAAAATTATCCCTCTCCGTCGCCTGAAACTTTTTGGGGAAATTTTTTCCTAATAGCCTTTTAATAGCTTTTTATTTCCGGTTTCAAAAAGTGCGTAACGCTTTTTTATTTTTGATTAACAATTTTTTTAATAATTAATTTTTTTATTGCAAGCATTTGTTGCTTGCAGAGGCCGATTAAAAGCTGTTTTTGATAACAATTTAATAACTTGAAAATAACTTGAAAATATGGATATTATATTTCGTCATTTTTAACGTTACATACTTCAATCCAATAAAACTTTGAAAACTTTTTTATTGACAATATCAAAAAACATTTGATATTGCCACAGCATTTTTTATATTTTGTTTACAGTTTCAGGAAAATTCGAAATATATTTATAATTTTAAAAAACAAAAATCGGTGCTCTCCTTCACATTGAAAAAAATAATTAAAAATTGTTTTTTAAATAAACAATGGAGAATTCTTAATTTTGTCAACACTTTAAAATCTTATTAAAATTCAATATTTTTTACGTAAGTTTGCATTAGAATCCTTTTTTGTAGGATCCATAATAACGGAGTTAAAAAATCTGGGAAAAAGTGACCAAAATTTTCAATTGCAAACATGTTTAAAAATATTGAAAATTTTACAAAATCATTTGGCACTAATATTTAGTGCCCCAAAGAAAATACAATAACCAAAAATGAGCAAAATCGGTGACTTGACTTTTTCTTTTTAAATGGAACGCCCCAGAAGCAAGGACTCGAGGTCGCTTTGTAAATCCAACGATTCCTTACTAAGATTCCTTACAAATGCATAGATATTTGAAAAGCTGCTCTTGATTTTTTTCCCAGGATTTCGTGACGCTTCATTTAAATGAATGTAACGGTCATCAATAATTCATTACTGAGTATATATCAAGGCTGCCGATCATCAAGTTCTGCAATCTGCATCACGTAGGTGATTCATGGTTCTTCAGGAAGTTAGATTGCTACCTTTACCTGTTCACAGTTTGTAACTTATGCAGGTAAATAGCCGATCGATGATCCTTTTCAAACGACACCCTTTTATTATTATTATTATTATTATTATTATTACATAAGAACAATATTATTTTTGATCGGATAAAAATAATTTAAACAAAAAAGTTTTAAAAACTGATGATATTCTAAATAAGAAGTAACATCGTGTTTGAAGCTTGCAATTTAAACATTTTCAAAACTGAAATACCCAAAAGATCTTAATGCTTTCAATTTCAAAAGTTTCAAAAATAAAAGCTTTCTAATTTGAAAGCATTCAAAAATGAAAAAGCTTTTGAAATTTACGACAGCTATGTGCAAAAACAACAAAGTTAAAAGCATAAAAGCTTTCTAATTTAGGTATACAGTAAAATACATTTGAAGATTAAATAATAATTATTATTATCAGAAGGGAACAATAAAATCCAAAAACTGTTGTTCGTGAAAAGAAAAGTAATTTCGTGAGAGAAATAATTTTCAAGCTTTATATTCTCTCACGCGAGAGTCCTGAAGGGTAGTTATAGTTATTATCCTCTTTTCATTCAAGTATAGCTAATATGTGTGCATGTATGTGAGAATTCGAACTAGATATCGACATTTCATATCACAGTTGTGCCCATTACAATATACAGGCTTACACCCAGAAACAATATCCATTTTCTGGCCCCTGACATAGTTTTTGTTCTCAATTCCATAAAAAAATTTAAGCTTTAATGCGAGATAAAATCTCGTTTCAGGAAATGGAAAAAAATTTCCATTTCGACAATATCGACATCGAAATGCTGTTAAAAACAGATATTAATGTGAGAAATAAAAATAAGATTTTTAAGGACACGTAACAGTTGATAAATGTTATTTAGTAATAAAACTTAACTCTGCCTGCATAATTTATTTTAAAGATTTTTTGTGTTAAAATATTTAAAATTGAGGGTTTTTAGGTTTAACAGTTTAACAGACAGATTATTTCAAGTTTAAGTTTAAGTTTATTACATAATTATACAATTCATAAGATTGTATTTTGTAAAATTATACAATTCATGAAACTGTATTTTGTACAATTGTACAATTCATCAAGCTGAATTTTGTAAAATTATACAATTCATCAAACTGTATTTTGTGAAATTGTACAATTCATCAAGCTATATTTTGTAAAATTGTACAGTTCATCAAATTGTATTCTGTAAAATTGTAAAATTCATCCAACTGTAATTTGTAAAATATTGTATAAGTCATCAAATTGCTGTCTCAAATTTTCATCCAATTGAAAATCGTCTGTCCTTCAAAAAAAAATCAAACTGGATTTATCAGGCTATGTTTGCTTACACCTCTATTATGAAATTTTTGAAATTGAAATTCTTAATTTTCAGAATTGCATTTTTCGATTCTCAAAATTGCGATTTTCAAATTTTATAGATTAACATTTTGAAACGTTTTACACTTACAATTTTTTGTATTAACTTTTCTTTTAAAATAAACTTAGACAAAGTTGTTTAAAATTCTCAAATAAAGTTATTTTTTTAAATAAAGAAAACATTAACGTCAAATGAAAGTAATATATTATGAAATTGCTGTCTCAAATTTTCATCAAATTGAAAATCTGTCCTTCAAAAAGAATTAAATTGGATTTATCAGGCTTTGTTGGTTTACACCTCCATTATGAAACTTTTGAAATTGAAATTCTTAATTTTCAGAATTGCATTTATCGATTCTCAAAATTGCGATTTTCAAATTTTATAGATTAACATTTTGAAACGTTTTACACTTACAATTTTTTGTATTTCCTTTTCTTTTAAAATAAACTTAGACGAAGTTGTTTAAAGTTCTCAAATAAAGTTCTTTTTTTTAAATAAAGAAAACATTAACGTCAAATGAAAGTAATTTTGAAAGCATATTAATAAGACTCTTGAAATTTTGTAAGCATATTACTCTTACACTGGTGAGGAGTTCGAGCATACATCAAACAAGATTTTCAATTACAAAACTTCATTCATACGGGTCGTCATAATTTTAGGTTTTAGAGCATTGATCATTCACAGCACGCGTATAAACCAGGAAAAGTAATAACTCAGAATTCCACGTGACGAGGAAAGTTCCTCCTGGTTGCTTGGGAAACCCTAAACTCTTTCCTTTACATGCAGAAAGTTGATTTCTATATTTAATTATTTACACTGAATGCTCAATAATTATTCTGTTCGTCGGAGTTGAATATGACAGATATTTAATGACGTGTCATAAATACGTCGAATTATTGAGGATTAGCTTTTCATTATGATGAAACTATCGATTTTATGCTATGAGAGTTTTATCATCTTCACTCAACGGTCTCATATTCCTCATAATTAATCATAAACATTATTATTTTATTATACAGTAGAAGCTATGAATTTAAATTTGAATTTGAATAAACATCACACTAGATTTTTATTTTATTTAATAAAGCATTTCCAATTTAAAATCTTAATAACTTAACATTCTTGATTTGTTTCATACTTACTCATTCATTTATTCTTTATTTAAAAATTTCAGACTTATATTTACAATTAATTTTATTTGTTGAACAAAAAGAGAATTTAATTGAGAATCATAAAATCCATTGTCACATAAATCATTCTGAAGTTTTTTAGTTTTTACGCGCTCATTTTAGTCGACGAATAAATTGCGCAGTAAACAGGAAAGAGGAATTTTCCGAACTTTAAATTCTAATTGCGATTTATTCGTCCGATCCACCTTCACGGATCAGTTAATTTTATATATGTCAGAAATTCAATGATCGGAAACTGTTTTTTCGAAACCTCTAATAAGCAGGACATAAAAACTATATCAAAACACCTAATAGAAGCTTCAATTTGTTTTTCCTCCTTTTATATCTGTAAGCAAAATAGATAATTTTATACAAGAAAATTACGTAATTATTATTTATATATTTTATATTGATAGGTGCTTCCATTTATTATAAGTGCCAGAAACTTTAAATACTGAAATTGGAAATTAAAAAACATCAATTTGAAAGCTTGAAAATAACCAACGTTCTACTTTGAAACTTTTGATATTAAACGATTTCGAACTTCAAAATCTTTTTTACAAGCCTAGACATCAGAAACTTCATTTAAAATCCAAGGCTCTCAAGTTTGAGACACTCACTTGTCAAAACTTTACTAAGAGTTTAACTTTTCCAGTATCCTCTTCTAAATTTACTTTCATGAGAATGGAACACTTTAAGCTTTCAAAATAAAAAAAGAAATTTTTTTTTACTAAGAATTCACTCTTCTCAAAGAGAAGTGTGAAGAGAGTATGACTCTTTGAGAAGTGTGAATTTCTAATCAAAGAAATATTTTATACAGAGACATTAAGTCCCAGACTTTGGTACTGTTCAGAAAAATCATTTTTTGATTATAAATGGTTCTTAGTCGTCCGAACAAAAAAAGAAAAGTTTCCAAAAATTTACTTTTTTAAATATCCAAAATAAATATCCTATACCAAAGTTAAACATTACAAAATGTTATTTATGTATTAAAGGAAAATAAATAATAATTAAATAATAATAAATTATTCATAATAATATATATTTTTATGAATAATTGAGTTATAAATATATAATTTAACATGAGTTATAAAGAACATCTCTGTTGTTTACTCGAGTCAAGGTAGTAAACAACTTCAAGTGAATTCCCTTTAACGATTAGGATGAAACTTTTCTCCCCTCGTTTTACAATTTAAATCCCTTATCCTCCCTCTCGCCCTTCCCCCTTACCCCACCTGACATTTCCCACCCCTAATGGGCATCGATCGCTGGTCGACGTGGCCCATTTTTTTCACAGACTTTCAATCACCCTGCGTTGTGGCAAGAAGGGAAAAGTGACTGACGAATACGAAATTAAGGAAGGTAGAAGTAAGTGCGAAAAAAAATGAAAAAAAAACCGAAAGGTCCGAGATTGGTTCACTTGTTTGTTTCACAAACATCAGAAACACTATCAAGATTGCTCTGCGAATATCGTCACGTGATCAATCTCTCGCCCTAGTCAAATAAAAAAAAAAACAAGTGACGCTTCATTGACTCTTTTTTATAAAAGACATTAAGAGAGGTAGTTCAGTCAAATTTTCGAAAAAAGTGGCGAAATCCCGTATTAATAATCGAGCGTATTTTTTCTGCTCGCTTCAGTTTGGGTTTCATCTGGTTCTGTGACAAGAATTTCGGACCGGAACCCCACACTAAAAAATAAAAATGCTTTTAGAGCCAAATTCGGTATGGAAACAGATTGGGTGATAAAACCATTTGACTTCAGCGTAGTCCGTAAATCCAAAATAAAAGAAGTACGATTTCTGAACCAAAATAGAACGATTGTGGATGAAAACAGAATCGAATCTAGTATCATTTTTCAACATAAAGTTGGTGAGATATCATGTAAAACAACCGAATATCATATTAAAACGCCCAAAAAATCAAACCGAATTGAAAGGAAAGTCTAGTTTTTATTGTGCAGGCATATTTTTTGAGAAAGGTGACAAAAATCACATATGCGTAGACTGTTGCTCTCCTATGGATTATAGTGAAAAAAATAGAGGGAAAAAAGTAGACAAAAATCTAAGGAATTTGGAAAATAATAATGTCCTAGCACCAATAATTTAAGAGATACAGCGTTTCGAAGAACCTTGTTTTTTCAATTTTTGCTCAAAAATCGGTACTTTTCAAAAAAACCATCTGGAATTTGTATAATCGATTGACCTACGCCAAAATGGCCTACAGGTGACTTAAAGTAGACGTAATTATCTTTAATTTACGACAAAGAACACTCCTCTAGGTCGAATAGATCGCGAGCTACGATCTCTCGAAGATAACACTTTTTTGTCTGTTTATATTGCCAAAAATCATGAGTTTAGTTTTTGTGAACCAGAGCGTTTCTTAATAAATCTACAATTATAGTGCCAGAAGATAACTAAAAGTACATAAAATTCGACGTAAATTGAAAAAAAGTAATGTTTTATCTTCATAAACTTCGGAGTTATGAATTTTTGAAACTTTATGTTTTTTCACTGTTTTTCTTAAAAAATGGAAAAAAACGTTTTCTTCATTATTTCTGACGTAAAAATTATATAAGGATAAATGAAAAAGGACTCAATTTTGAGAAATTAAAAAAAAACGTGGTTTTGACTTGAATAGGTAAAAGTTATGATCTCTCAAATTTGACCCTCTCTATCTTTTGTGAGTCAAACGTACTGAAAAATGTAACTTCAGTCATGTTTTGACTAATACAATAAAATGTAATGCACTGAATGATTAATAATGATCACTTAAACATTTCTTATAAATAAAGTAATAACTATTTAAATTAATTAATTTTTTACAAAATAATTTTTCATTTTTTGCACATTATTCATTCCTTTTTTCGCAGAAATTAATTCAAAATGGTTTATTCGTCACTTTTCATGAGTAATGAAACATATTTATAAAGAAATAGATGTTAATAAAAATCAAGTTTTCACTTTTTTAGCACTTAAGACTACTTTTGTCTCCTAATAGAACTAATACAGTAAAATATAATGTACTGAATGATTAATAATGATCAATTAAACATTTCTTATGATTAAAGTAATAATTATTTTAATTAATTAATTTTTTTACAAAATAATTTTTCATTTTTTGCACATTTTTCATTCTGTCTTTCGCAGAAATTAATTCAAAATGGTTTATTCGTCACTTTTCATGAGTAATAAAACATATTTATAAACAAATAAATGTTAAAAATTAAATTTTCACTTTTTCAGCATTTACGACTACTTTTGTCTCCTAGTAAAACTAATACAATAAAACTTAATGCACTGAATAATGAATAATGATCAATTAAACATTTCTTATAAAAAAAAGTAATAATTATTTTGATTAATTAATTTTTTTACAAAATAATTTTTTATTTTTTGCACATTTTTCATCCTCTTTTTCGTAAAAATTAATTCAAAGTGGTTTATTCGTCACTTTTCATGAGTAATAAAACATATTTACAAACAAATAAATGTTATTAAAAATTAAGTTTTCACTTTTTTAGCACTTACAACTACTTTTGTCCCATAAATTAATTGAAAATAGATCAATATTAATTATTTATAAGTAAAAAAAACATTTTTTAAGCAATAAATGTTAACACTGAGAACCTTTTCTCATAATTATTCAATTGTTTTTAGAAGGAACGGAAGGCGCACAGTAAAAACGAATGCTTAATTTTATTACACCTAAAAATTAAATTAACCTAACTTCAGCAAAATTTGTCTGATTTTAAGGAAATCCTTTTGAATTTATAAGACCTCAAAATGAAATTGCGAGGATGTGTGATGACGTAGACGAGATGAATGAGAACGTTGTTGGCGCGATAAGAAATGTTGCGGCAGAGCTAGGTATGAGAAAGGTTTATACAGGTAGGGCAGGTGTAATTTCCAGTAACAAACCATGGTACGACGCTATGTGTCGCGAGGCAAGAAAAAGCTTGACTGAGATTTTCCATGATAGCAGGAGAGT
>JBAGKK010337716.1:6337-40138 GCA_037177015.1 Euceroptres primus
ATGAAATGATGTGGAAGATTTTGAAACACTGTAGAAAATTATGAAATATTTTACAACTTTTTTGAAATTATCTAGAAGTTTATTTATTTTCGAATGTTGTGGAAGATTCTGAAACATTGTAGAAAATTATGAAATCTTTGGAACCTTTTTGGAACGATCTGGAAGATTTTGGAAACTTCTGCAAGATTCTGGAATGACTTAAAAGATTCTGGAATGTTCTGAAATATTTTGAAATATTAAGAAAAATTTTAAAACACTGTAGAACATTTTAAAATAATGTGGAAGATTTTGAAACACTGTAGAAAATTATGAAATGATGTGGAAGATTTTGAAATACTGTAGAAAACTATAAAATATTTTGAATCCTTTTTGAAATTATCTGGAAGAGTACTTATTTTCGAATGTTGTGTAAGATTCTGAAACATTGTAGAAAATTATGGAATATTTTGGAACCTTTTTGGAATGATCTGGAAGATTTTGGAAAGTTCTGCATTATTCTAGAATGATTTGGAAGATTCTGAAATGTCCTGAAATATTTTGAAGTAATAAGGAAGATTTTGAAACACTGTAGAAAATTATGAAATGATGTGGAAGATTTTGAAACACTGTAGAAAATTATGAAATATTTTACAATCTTTTTGAAATTATCTGGAAGATTATTTATTTTCAAATGCTGTGTAAGAGTCTGAAACATTGTACAAAATTATGGAATATTTTGAAACCTTTCTGAAATGATCTGGAAAATTATTTATTTTCGTATGTTGTGAAAGGTTCTGAAACATTGTAGAAAATTATGGAATATTTTGGAACCTTTTTGCAATGATCTGGAAGATTTTGGAAAGCTCTGCAAGATTCTGGAATGACTTGAAAGATTCTGGTATGTCCTGAAATATTTTGAGATATTGAGGAAGATTTTGAAACACTGTAAAACATTTTAAAATGATGTGGAAGATTTTGAAACACTGTAGAAAATTATGAAATGATGTAGAAGATTTTGAAACACTAGAAAATTATTATATATTTTACAATCTTTTTGAAAATATCTGGAAGATTATTTATTTTCAAATGCTGTGGAAGATTCTGAAACATTGTACAAAATTATGGAATATTTTGGAACCTTTCTGAAATGATCTGGAAGATTATTTATTTTCGAATGTTGTGAAAGATTCTGAAACATTGTAGAAAATTATGGAATATTTTGGAACCTTTTTGGAATGATCTGGAAGATTTTGGAAAGCTCTGCAAGATTCTGGAATGATTTGAAAGATTCTGGAATGTCCTGAAATATTTTGAGATACTGAGGAAGATTTCGAAACTCTGTAGAAATTTTTAAAATGATCTGGAAGATTCTGTTTCTTCTTAATGTATAATCTTTCAGAATTTCTATCTCACAGTATCTAAAGAAAGATATATCAAATACAATTTTGATTTCGTTTCGATTTATTTCTATTTTTTATGTCCAGTCGAAGAATCTAGGAAAAATTGACGGAAAATAATATTTTTAATAAATAATAAATATTTTTGAATACAGTTGAACTGTTTTAAATTCCTTGGAGGACTTTAATTTCTCCAATAAAATGTTAACTTGAAAAAGAAAATAATAAAAGAGAAACTGAAGTTTAGGTAAAGTCTAAAATTTTCATTCTCTACTCTCCAACGTTTATTAAAATTCTAAATCATTCCACAAGAAGCTTAAAAACAAATCCACCTATAGAATCGATCAAGATCATTACTTATTCATTCTATCCTCTAGCTATACAAGAATTTTCCGGAATCGATTTGTTATGGAATCTGCTGGTTATAGATTCTTAGAAGATGTAAGGAAGAGTACAGAAAGGCAACAATCGCTATAAGACAGAATAATCCCTATCGACGATCAGCTTGAGATGGATATTCTCGAGTCCAATAATCCGATAGCAAAACAGACCTGCTTATATATCTACTAGGTTAACCTTTTGCCTTATCACGTTCAAAAACGTTATAAATCCAGGTCTTTATAACCGAAGAGAAAATTCATAAATGCTAATTTTTATGGCACTCTTGGGCAGAGTAGAATTTTATTATTCATGCAATACTGAATTAAGTTCCCCCAAAATATAACACAACCTTTAATCAATTTTCCTGCAGAGAATTAGACTATTATATTTTCTAAAAATCATTATAAAATTTCGTTTAAATTTTTTTTGATTAACTCCAAGTTAATGGAACAGAAAAGCATAACCTTTATCTTAAACTGAAAAGTTTAGAAGACGCCCTTTGAGAAAAGAAGTTAGAAGAGGAAGGAAAGGTTGAAGACTTAATTATGAAAAAACGGGTGCGACCAAGTACGATTCTGGCTTGGAAAATTTTCTTAGAGAATGGAAGATAAATTTTAAGTTATTAAATTTTCCAGGAGAAAGAATTTTGATTAAAAGTTAATAAGGTGTTGCTGATTAAATTTTTTAAATTGTCTGTTCTTTAAAAGTTTTACGTATTTGCAATATTATTTTAGATATTTAGACTGCTCTATAAGAAATATTAAGTTTTGAAAATAAATGTTCTGCTTTCTTTTCAAGGTTTCATATTTATTATCTAAAATGCAAGATCAATAAGATCAACAATTTTATCTATACGTCATACACTAAACGTCCTTTTTTCGTTCAAACAAATTTTTTACAGCTTATAGTTTTTGTCCAATTGAAATTTTTCTTTCTTAAAATTAAAGAGCAATAAATTTCGAAGGGATAGGTGTTTATGGTATTTTAAATTCCCTTTCGTTTATATAGGGTAATCGATACAATGATTACTGTTACGGAAATGTTTCCGTTAGAATAGGTTATTGTTAAGGAAAATTTTCCGTAACAATAGGCTATTGATACTGAAAAATTTCCGGGACAATAGTCTATTGCTACGGAAATTTCCGTACCAATAGGTTATTTTGGAGGAAAATTTTCCGTTACAATAGCCTATTGTTACCAAAATTTCCGTACAACTAGCACACATACTTATCTTGCACATGTCTAGTTCTCAGTTTCCGAGTGACAAGTTGTGATAGAGCTCTTGACACAATACTATTGTCTTCTGTGAATTTCATTCAACTTTCTCGGATGGGTGTTGTAAAATACAACGCACGTAATACACCCTAGCGAACCGCCTGAACGCAAGCGTTACGCTACAGCCTAACCATAAAGTAACCTTAAAGTAATCTCGCATTATAATTGATAAAAGCAACAAAATAAATATCTAAATTGTTGCAATTATAATTGTACATTAAAATTGACGTTAGAAGATAATGCCGTAATTGAAATAGGTTTATTTTTCAGCTTTGTAAATTAAAAAAAAATCTTAAAGTCTGATAAAGGTGCCCTCAATTGCATCCCAATACATCACTAGTAGCATTTTGCGCGCGTAGTTTAAAAATAAAATTAACAATTGGAAAGTGCAAATGTGTCAGATAAATGTATTAAATAATAAAATTAATGTAATATGAGATGCTAATCTATCAAATTTGCATGAATATTGTAAAAATTTCGCCGAAAATTCTTTGAATTTTAAAGAATTCTTTTAAAGAATGAAACTTTATCGACTGCGATAATACATGAAAAGCTTTGATGAATACATGAAAAATAAAGTAAATCTTATTACTTCTTCACAAAGAATTGTTGATAAAATAATAAAAAGTATTCAAAAGTTTATGATATTATATTTGAAACAATTTCAATTTTATATAAAGGGTTTTATATATTATATATTATATATAAATTTCATTTTATATAAAATTGAATTATTATGAAAATAAATATTCAAATTTATAATGATGATATTAAACAATAATAACAAATTTTTATATAGCATTCTTTATTTAATAAGAAAATGATAATTTTTGACAATTTCTTAAGAAGAAAATTGGGGGAAATAACAAAAATTAATTCTCACGTTTAATAACAATTTTATTGTATACACAATTACATATTTTTACAAAAAGAACACAAGATGAATAAAAAACTAATAACAAAAAGTAATATTATTCAGAGATTGTGTCCTCACCGAAATAACTGAACACAATTTTTTGATTTTCAAAATGTGCATTTTTGAAAAATCGGTATTAAAGAAGCGTTAGCAAACCCAAACATTTTTTTCCTCCAATTGTATTGATCGGAACAAAAAACGTTAACTGATGGAATATTTCTTATCCTGACCGAGTACAATTCAGTGCAAGTTTCCAATTTTCAAAGTTCGCATTTTTAAAAAATCGGTACCAAAAAAAGTGTTTCCAACTGAAAAGTATTTGGTGCTTCTGCATTTTCGTTTTTTTCTTCAGAACTTATAATTCGTCTAGTGGTGCAGATTATACTTCTTAGAAAGAAAAATGGTGTTTTACACGAAAATTAAGAGAGGTGGAATTTGAAAAACACGAATTTTGAATTTCAGACAGTTGCGTTGAGCTGTACTTGAGTTACTTAAATTAAAAAATATTGCTGAGATATAAAAAATTTTATTTGTTAATGATAATATATTTTTGGTCTAATTCAAGTTATTTTATATATTTTTTCAAAAGAACAGCATTTTCTCATGCATTGAATACGCCACTTTCGCAGTACATCTTACCATTCAAAAATCATTTTTGCAAAGGAAAGTAACTATTGGCACTTACAAATAGTTAAATTTGTCACTGCGAACATTAACTAACATTGTTTATTGTTATTATTTATTATATTATATATTTATTTTTAATTATTTATATTTACATAATATATATAATATAATATATAATATAATAATATATAATATATTTATTATATATTTATTATTATTATATATTATATATTTATTGTTATTATATAACATTAACTATATTGTGTAAATCAAATTTAAAAAAAAAATTATGTTGCAACGAGATCTAGATGATCTATTCTGGAACTACCCTTATTTGCTAAGTTTTGCTGTCGAATTGAAAACCTGGTAAAGGCGAATTTGCATTAGTCGCTTATATTCATGTTTATTCCATTAGTTTTTCAAGAGGACAGCAGAACTTAATTCTAGAATAGGTTATCTAGACATCGTTGCGACACAGCTTTTGACAAATTTTATATAGACATATCATACGCAAAAATGGCGTATTCATTGCATTAGAAAATGCTGTTATTTTGTAACAATGTATGAAATAACTTGAATCAGACCAAAATTATATTATCATTTACATATTAATCTTTTATGCGGTCGTCGTATTTTTCAATTGAAATAAAAATTTAAATATTTAAACTAAAGATGAAGTACCTATGGAAAACGTTCATTTTTGAGATTTTCACCTTGAGATTTCTCCGGCCTAGTATTAATTATTATTAATATTAGGTACATATCTGTCGTATAAACTTACATCTCATTATTTACATATAATGATGCTGGTGTAATCTCAAGATGAAAACTTCAAAAATTGACATTTCCAGACGTATTTCATATTTAATTTAAATATTGAAATTGTTACTTAAACTAAAAACTTTTTCTACCACATGAAACTTTAATTCGCAAATGATAATATAATTTTGGTTTAATTCAAGTTATTTTACGCATTGTTATAAAATAACAGCATATTCTGATTCATTGAATACGTCATTTTCGCGGTACATCCCAACACTCAAAAATCATTGTTTCAAAGGGAATTAAATATTAAAACTTATAAATAATGAAACTTACCATTAAGAACATAAGCGACTAATGCAAATGTGCCTCTACCAGGTTTTCAATTCGACAGAAAAGTTAACAAATAAGGGTATAATTCCAGAATAGATCACCTAGACCTCGTTGCAACATAATTTTTAAAAAAATTTGATGTAGATAATGTTTGATGTTGATAATGTTAGTTAATTTTCGCAGTGTCAAATTTAACTATCTGTAAATTACTTCCTTTTGCAAAAATGATTTTTGAATGTTAGGATGTACTGCGGAAGTGGCGTATTCAATGCATCAGAAAATGCTGTTATTTTGAAACAATATATAAAATAACTTGAATTATACCAAAATTATATTATCATTTACAAATTAAATTTTCATGTCTCAGCAATATTTTTTAATTTAAGTAACTCAAGTACAGCTCAACGCAACTGTCCGAAATTCAAAATTCGTGTTTTTCAAATTCCATCTCCAATAGTTTTCTTAAGTGTAAAATACAATTTTTCTTTCGAAGAATTATAATCTGCACGATCAGACGAATCATAAGTTCTGAAGAAAAAAACGAAAATGCAGAAGCACCAAATATTTTTCAGTTGGAAACACTTTTTTTAGTACCGATTTTTCAAAAATGCGAACTTTGAAAATTGGAAACTTGCGCTGAATTGTACTCGTTAAGGATAAGAAATATCCCATCAGTTAATGTTTTTTGTTCCAATTTCAAGAAAAAAATGTTTCGGTTTGTAAACGCTTCTTTAATACCGATTTTCCATTCCATTTCAAGAAAAAAAATGTTTGGGTTTGCAAACGCTTCTTTAATACCGATTTTTCAAAAATACACATTTTGAAAATCAAAATTGTGTTGAATTGTTTCGGCGAAGACACAATCTCTGAATAATATTACTTTTTGTTATTCGTTTCTTATCCATCTTGTGTTCTTTTTGGAAAATGTGTAATTGTGTATACAATAAAATTGTTATTAAACGTGAGAATTAGTTCTTGTTATTTTCCCCAATTTTCTGGTTAAGAAATTGTCAAAAATTATCATTTTCTTATTAAATAAACAATTTTATATAAACATTTGTTATTGTTGTTTAATATCATCATTATAAATTTGAATATTTAGTTTCATAATAATTCAATTTTATATAAAGTGAAATTTATATATAATATATAATATATAAAACCATTTATATGAAATTGAAATTATAATATATAACCATTTATATAAAATTGAAAAATATAATAACATAAACTTTTGAATACTTTTTCTTATTTTATTAACAATTCTTTGTGAAGGAGTAATAAGATTAACTTTATGCGATTAATGAAAAAAGTTTCTCATGTATTATCGCAGGCGATAAAGTTTCATTATTTAAAACGTAAATTATTATAATTCAAAGAATTTTCGACGAAATTTTTACAATATTCATGCAACTTTGATAGATTAGCATCTTCTATTACATTTATTTTACTAGTTAATACATTTATTTTATTATTATAAATTATTATTATAATTTATTATTATTTATTTTTATTATACACTTTTGCATTTTTCAATTTTTAATTTTATTTTTAAACTATGCGCGCAAAATGCTACTAGCGATATACTGGGATGCAATTGAATCCGCCTTTATCAGACTTTAAGATGTTTTTTTCATTTCTAACGCTAAAAAATAAACCTATTGCAATTACAGCATTACCTTCTAACTTCATTTTTAACGTACAATTCAAATATTTGCAACAAATAAAATAAATAATTGCAACAATTCAAATATTTATTCTGTTGATTTTATTAATCATAATGCGAGAGGGGTATAGGTTCTACTCCTTCATCAAAATAATTCCAAATGTTATATCCTTCATCAAAAAATAAAGAAAATTTTAGAATGAAAAATACTCACGCGAACAAATATAACAACAAACAAACTCCTGCTAAATTATCTCTTGCTACATAGGCTGGTAAACCGAAGATCTCAAAAACTACAACTGCAAGGCCAATTGCACATTCGAAGACCTAAAAACACAATTTTTAATAAATTATTATCAGGAATGACATTATCCAATTTTTTAAAGAAAAGCAGAAGAATCCTGGCTTACCAAAAAGTCCCATATCAGAGCTGTCGTCCAATAAGTCACAGGATGCACTCCAGCAAGATATAAGATTCGCTTTTCCTCTGACAATCTCTCTCTAACCAATTCCTTTGCTCCTTGGGCTCCAACCAGACTAAATGCGACCAAAAGCACTAAGGCGATTCCAACATCAGCTACGTGTTGCAACCTGGACAAAGGAATCTCTTTCGAATTACGTCTCTCTTGAGATTTACTGCAGAAGAGACAACTCGGGTTAAAGCAGTAACTTGAAAAAATTAAGTTATCTAGTTCACTTCTTATCATAATTTTTTATTAATGTGCAAAAATTAGTCCAATCAAAAATTAATATTAAATTATTCAGGAAATAAGTAGAAAACTAGATAAAATTACAGTCAAATTACAGTTAAAACCAGTACAGTCAAATTAGCCGAAAAAAGGTCATTTGCTAGAACAAATTAGCACCAGAGAGAACTTTATCTTAAAATGTTTGGATGGACGTCCTTTTAAAGCCCTGAAAAGTTCGAGGCTGAACTCGAAATCAATTTTTTGTTAGTAACAAAAAACGTGAAATCGCAACATTTTCTCAACACGTTTGCTTGGATTGTCACTTTCGATTAAAAGATAGGTAAAAAGAACTTTGTTTTTAGAAAATAAAATAAGCTTTAAAATGAGCCCTTAGCGAATATACTACAACAAATATTTTACGAGATATGAATCTGTTAATTAACATTGTGCGTTTTTCAGGGAAGACAAAGCGATGATGAATTTTCATTGTTGCAAAAAAAATCGCGATTGGGTTTTTGCTATTGGATTCTTAAATGGAATCTAAGTATTAAAAAACATTTTTGGGTTCAAAGTATTAAAAAACATTTTTTTTGAATTTCAGAATCCAAAAATGACAGAGAGGTGGGGAGCACTTTTTTTTAAACATTCATATTTTATGAAAAAAAATCTGTTGAATTTAATGTTGTTGAAATATCTAACAGATTGTGCATCTTCAGGAAAAAGTATGTTTAAGATGTCAACAAAATTTTTCACATTTATAACAAATCCTTATTTTTAAATTTAGAAAAATTTCTATTAAAATTTGGCGTAGTTCTGTGAAATTGCTTATAAAATTTGTTCAAATAATATTTTTTTGCAACAAATATATTGCACATAGAACTTTGGAAAAATAATAATTAAAATCCACCTTTTCCTCAATGGTTATACCCAATTTTTTTCAAATTTTTCTAGCAGCTGTAAGTATGGAAAAAAATTATTGTTTCTAACGATTTGTTATAAACAATGTAAAAAATTTTGTTGACATCTGAAAAATAATTTTTCCTGAAGATGAACAATCTGTTAAATTTTTAAAATTCTCTCACTTTTCCTTGACTTTCTCATGACCAATTTTTAATTTTCCCTGAGTATTAATATTTAAGCCTCAAGAATCTAAATTTATAATTTTAAAATAGGAAAATAATATCTTTAATACCTTAGTTATTCCTTTTCAAGTAAGAAATACTATAAAACCTCTTCAAATAATTTTAAATCCCGTGAAATTCCTTTAAATCCCATGAAATCCTCTAAATTAACTATCTTACATGAAATCCGTTCAAAGCCCGCAAAATCCATAGGAATTCTGTAAAATTCCTTAAAAATTCACCAAAAGCTCTTGAAATCCTCTTGGAAATCCCTAAAAATTCAATGAAATCTCTTGACGTTTTTTAAAATTCTTGGAAATTCAAACTAATAAATTTCACTAATAAAAATTCCACTAATAAATTTCAAAAGATTTTAAAGGATTTTCAAGTCTTTTAAAACATTTCAAGATACTCCAAAGATTTTAAAGAATTTCAAAAGGCTTCAAAAAAGATTTTTAAGGATTTTAAGAGACTTCAAGAGATTTCAAAAATTTAAAGTATTTCAATAAATTTCATAAGTATTGCAAACCTATTTTAAAAATTTTAAAGAATTTCAAAAGATTTATAGAAATTTTAAGCATTTCAAAAGAATTGTAGTGATTTTAATCGACTTTAATGAATTTTAAAAGATTTTAAATGATTTTAAAATAGTTCAAGAGATTTTAAAAGATTTTTAGAGATTTCAAGATTACAAAAGATATCAAGAGATTTTGAAGGATTTCAAGAGATTTAAATCGATTTCAAAAGATTTCAAGATTCCACCTGATTTCAAGAGTAAAAAACTCCTCGATAAAATCCTTTAAAATCTTTGAAAATCTCTTGAAATACTTTAAAATTTTTCAAAACTTAATCACTTGAAATTTCTAGCAATTCCTAAATACCTCATGAAATCTCGTGGAATACCTAGTAATTCCAAAAAAAAACTAGAAATCGATTGAAATTCCAAGAAATCTTTTGAAATCACTCATAACTCCTTGAAATTCATCCCCTTGAAATTTTTTTAAAATCCACGAAAACTTTTGAAATCCTCAGATATCCCGGGCAATTTTTTAAAACCGTTGAAATCAGGGCGTAATTCAATATTTTGCCGCATATATTTCGCAAAACTTTCAGCTTTTCATCTCACATAGAGACTGAGAAAAATGGATATTAAGAATTATAATCTAGATGTTTAACTTTGGGACGACCATCTAGATATTAAGGCTTAATATCTAGATATTGTGGAATAATATCTAGATATTAGCCAGTATTATCCAGTATATTAAATTTAGTATCAAGATATGATAAGCCTTAATATCTAGACGTTAAGCCTTAATATCTAGATGATAAACCTTAATAACTAGATGTTAAGTTTTAACATCTAGATCGTCGACCCATAGTGAAAAATCCAGATTATAATTCTTAATATCCATTTTCCTCAGTGGAGGATTATTTATTTTGAAATCCTCCTAAAGTAAATTTGAATAATGTTCAGAAATAATATCACCATTTATTATAAATGGCCACATATTACGCATATCTCGATTGTTAAATTATATTCAGTAATTAAGCAATTCTATAATATTTGAGCAATACGTAAACTGAATTATTTGTAACAACGAGATTCGCTCATTATGGTCGTTTTAATCATTACTGACTGCGCCATAATGAGAATGATCATAATTTTCAAAAAATACATGTCCGTAGGCTACATGATAAATAACAAAACCAATACTAGGAAAATGGACATATCAGTTATTTGAAGTGCAATTACTACCAATCAATAACAGATACATCGGATCTTCTCCATAAATTTAATTTACTCGCCAGTTTATAAATAGTTTAGGACCAAGTTTATTATTAAAATATTTACAGATTAAAAAATTTGAATATAGAGAAAAGAATTGCTCTAAGACAAATCTTTAATTTCTGGTTGGGCAAAACATTCTCAGAAGAATGAAGTTGCAATAATTTTAAAGAAACATAAATTTTGTGTGCTATTTGAAAATGTCTCTAGTAATTTGAAAAATTGCGGTGCATATTTTTTAATTATAAAACATGGAAACAGCAAAACAAACACGATACTTTGATTTATGGTGGCAGGGCTGAAAAACCAAATGGCCATTCGCTTATCATAGACAAATGGTTTTGGATGTCACTGGCGTGGCAGTCAGCGATTCATGCAAATTATGAGAACATTTCCAGTCATGGACCACGAGCGCAAATAATTCCGTCTTCTGGTTCGCGGTAAGAAATTAATGAGAAGCCAAGTACAACGTAATACGCTGCTGGAAAATGCGAAACGCCTTCCGGCCATAATAAAGCACCAACATTTTAATTGAAATTTTTTTCCAGCCAGGAAATATGGCTAGACATCCTAGACATGGATTCTTCCATTGCTTTTTTCGCTGGTTGAACATTTTAAGATGAAATTTTCTAATTTTTTTATTTTACATCTGGCAAACCTTTGACGAATTTAATATTTAATATTTGCTCGTCTTGTGAAGGCCAAGGCGAAGTTTGAAATATTGCAGAGATTAATAACTTTTTGCTTTTTAAGGATATTCACCCCTTATTGCACTTCACATTTTTAATATAGGTTTATAAAATCGAAGAAAATAACCATATTATTAAATATAACAAATTTTGAAAGAGAAATGAATATGTGATATAGAAAAAAATATAATATAATTGTATTATAATTGTAATTATATAACTATAATTGTTTATTTAATATTAGTTATTAGAGATTTTCTTTTGCTTTATATAGAAAAAAATTGTAATTCTTCAATCTTCATCATTGATGGCATATTTTGTTCTTTAAAATATTACCTACAATTCTATTTAATCGAATTTTATTAAAAATAAGCTTGCTAGATAGATAGCTAATTAGACAAAATATTAGTTAATTATCAACTTGTTTTATGCCAATTTAATTGTACTTTAATAAGAACCAACCAAATGGAATTGTAGAGAATATTTTAAAGAACAAAATAGCTACCAATTATCAAGAATGAATGAAAATTACGATTTTTTTCTAAAGCGATATTAGAATACAATATCTCAAATAACTAATTCTAAATAAACAATTACAGATTCAACTAATTCAAATAATTCAAGCCTAATTCAAAATAAAGAAAGGTGAATTCAGAGAATTCCAATGAATACAAGGTGAATTCAAAAGAATTCAAAGAATTTAAAGAATTAAGGTGAATTCAAAGAATTCAAAATAATGCAAAGAATACGAAAGAAATCAAAATAATTCCAAAGAATTCAAGATTAGTTCAAGGTGATTTCAGAGATTTCAAACGAATTTAAAAGAATAAAAATAATTCAAATAATTTAAGCTTAATTCAAAAGAAATTAAGGTGAATTCAGAGGATTCAACAGAATTCAAAAGAATAAAAATTATTCAAATAATTCAAGGTTAATTCAAAAGAAATTAAGGTGAATTCAGTAAAGATTAAAGGTGCATTCAAAAAATTTAAAATAATATAAAGAATTTTAAAAAAATCAAAATAATTCCAAAGAATTCAAGATTAATTCAAAGTAAATTCAGAGAATTCAAAGTGAATTCAGAGAATTTAAAGTGAATTCAGAGAATTCAAAGTGAATTCAGAGAATTCAAAAGTCTTCCATAGTCCTCAAGAATCTTCTAGCCTCTTTTTAAAATCTTCCTAAATTTCTCTAGACTTTTCGAAACTCATCAGAAAAAAGTCTGGAATAGACTAGGAGATATTAGAAGTTTAGAACAGAATACAAAAGATTTTTGAGGATTCCAAAAGATTCTGAAACAGTCTAGAATATTTTAAAAAATAAAAAATAGGTTTTGGAGTATTTTTGAAGATTTTAGAAGAACTTAGAACTCTGAAAAAGTCTGGATATCTCTGTAAGAGTTTTAAAAAATCATGGGAAATTTTAGACGGTTCTAGAGAATGCTGGAGGGGTTTAAAAGATTTTAGAAAAATCAGGAAATCTCTGTTAGTTTCTAAAACATTATAAAAAATCTTGAAGATTCTAGAAAATTTTGAAGGATTGTAGGAGGTTTAACGAATCTAAAGTACATGGAAAATTTAAAATATTCTAGAAAATTCTAGAATATTGTCGAAAAATAGTTGTTTTTAAAATTTTAAAAATTGTAGAATTTTGGATAAATTGATTAATAGATAAAAACTGATATTCTTTTAATTTCTAAAAGTTGTACCATTTAGTTGGCAATCTCTTATGGTACTGTAATTTTGCGAAATATTTTTTTATTTTACTAACTTTTTGCTCTCGTCTCATATTTTTGATGGTATTTCAAACTTTCTTTTTTGATTATTTAAAATTTTCTTATTGACTATCAATATCAGTTTGTATTAAAATTTTTTAAGTATCCTCTTAAAATAAAAAATATAGCTATTAAAAAGTCATTAAAAACGAATAAAGAATTTGGTGTTGACGATCCAATTTTTAATTCAGATTGCGAATATCGATTTATCTAAATGTAAAAACGAATTTTGTTCTTTATTAAAATAAATATTAAGCAGGGTGTCTAGCATTTCTCCTTAGAAAAATATCAGGACTTTTCCAGGTTTTCCAGGTAAGAAATGAATTTTTCCAGGTATCATTTTTTATTATTACCATAAACTTTGATGAAAAAAAACTTTTTTTCTTGAACCTGTACGATAGAAATAATTTACACAACTAAATGAATTATTTAAAATGTTTATTATACGATTTATGAAATTCTTGAGTTTAGCTAACTGTATTTATCTGTATAAGCTTAAAAAACTATTTTTTAAAGAAATACTCTATAAGAATTAGTAGTTTTGTGCTAAGTCGTTTATCAATTGCTTTAGTAAGCGTTTCTACTAATCTTTAATAAATGAAATACTATTTTGCAGTAAAAAAATAGAAATTCATTTAGTAACCTAACTAAATAAATTAGTAAGCCTTACTAAGTGAATGATTAGTTTTCTACAGAATAAGCTTACTAAAGCAATTGATAAACGACTTCTCCTGATTTCATTCCGGGTTGCTGCAAAATCCCAATTTCAAAATTGCATGACTTTCCCTGACCAATTTTTCATTTTCCCTGACCGTTATCTGCCGTTATAATTATAATTATACAGAATTATATAATACAGGTATCACAGCGGTGCAGTGGTTCAATTTTAGGGAAAATAAGGAAAATTTTTCTTCTTCGAAAAAGGGAATTTAAAAAAAAAGGAGGGAAGTTTTCTTGTTTTAAAAATACCAAGGAAGCTGCTATTCTCCAGAATCTTAAAAAATCTTTGAAAATCTCAGATTCCTGTCTAAAATCGAATAAAACACTCCTTAAATTTCTAAACTTTCAGAATCTTTGGAATGTTCCAGAATATTCTAAAATACTTCATGACTTCTGGACTTTTCAACAAATGTTAAAAATATTCTAGAATATTTTGAATTTTCTATAAACTTGTAGATTCATTAAATCCTTTGGAAAAAATTCTCCATTTTCATCTCCAAAAGATATTCATCCAAATTCCAAAAAATTTTCTATAATCTAGATTTTTGAATGTTTTAGAACCTCCCAGAGACTTCCTGATTCTTCCAAAAAGTTATAAAACCTTCTGGTCTCTTCCAGAATTTTTTTTAACACTCAAAAAGTCTACAAAATTTTAAGAAGATTCTGAAAATAGTCTAGAAGATTCTTCAAGATTATTAAAGTCTTTTATAGACTTGAGAGGGTTCTAAAGGATTCTGCATAATTTTTGAAATTCTAATGCAGTTCAGAATAATGTGCTTGAAGTTCTGAACATTCAAATGAACAAAATCTTTATTTGATTTCGTTAAAAACTCAAATTTGTTCTAAAATATTGTTTTAATAATGTTATTATTTCTTATTATTACTAATTTAATGATAAAAAAGCTCATATTTCTCTTTATTTTCTAGATTAAACAATATTTCAAAATTTTAAGTTAAGAAAAAAAGTTCGTTCATTTGAAGGTTCAAAACTTCAGGTACATTTCAGAATATTATTGAGGATTCTAGAAGATTTTAGACGATCATGGAAGAGTTCAGAAGATTTTAGAAGATTTTGGAACATTCTAGTATATTTTGTAGAATATTAAAAAATTTTTAAGAATTCTTTAAGATTGTATTAAGAATTCTTTAAGGACGCATAAGATTATTATAGGAGAATCCAGAAGATTCTAAAATATTACGGAAGATTCCAGAAGAATCTGAATGACTGTAGATTTTAAAACAGTCTAGAATATTTTTGAGAGTTTTAACAGATTTCAGGTAAGTTCTGAAGATTCTAAATAATTTGAGAATATTTCGGTAATCTTTTGTAGACTTTGGAGGATTCTGAAAGATTCTGTAGAAAATACTAGAAGATTACGGAAGTATTCAGAAATTCTTAGAAGATTCTGGAAGAGTCTAGTGTATGTTGTAGAATAGAACGGAGTGAAAATGCTAAAATTCATTGATCTGAGCCTAGTGAAAAAAAGTTGTGGTTTGACATCAAAAAGGGGAAAAAAAAATTAAAAAAAAAAAAATTTCTTCTGTGCGGACTTTTGACGTAAAAATTCGAAATTTTGAACATTTTGCAAATTTTTCCAATGGAAGAGATAATTATGCCGAATTTTTTTACATGTAGTTTTCGATGATAAACAATAATATAAAATCCAAAATTGAAAAAAAATGTTTTCTTTAAGTTAGAATTTTTTGAAAATGTCGAAAAATTTTTGTTTAAAAAATAAAAAAAATATATATTTATTTTGAAAAAATTGAACGTGTTGAGCCGAAAATCCATTTAGTTTCAATCAAAGAAGCGTGCCATATTTTTAATTTCAAAAAAAGGATTTTTTTACATTTTTTACGCTTAAATTGAAGAAAACATTAAAAGAGTTTTTGAATGTAATAAGTTTCTATTTCTCATAATTTTTGGAAAATTATTCGGAATTTTGAATATAAAAAGGGGAAAAAAGGAGAAAAAGGAATTAAACTCTAAGAAAAGTGATTTTAAGAGATTTGGAGAATAATAGGGGAAAGGGGAAAAAGAGGAATAGGGGACTGACGGTGATTCCTGATTTTGTAATATTATAATTATATAACTATAATAATGGCTAAATTGAGATATAATTATAAATTGTTGAATCAAAAACAATTCCCTGACTCTTTGAAGGTTTAAATTAATAATAATTGTTAAATTGAGATATAATTATAATTTGTTGAATAAAAAAAAATTCCCTGACTCTTTGAAGCCTGACTTTTCCTGATTTTCCCTGACCATTTTTAAATTCCCTTACTTTCCAGAATTCTCGGACCTGTAGCAACCCTGCCATTTGAAGAAGACTACTAATTCAAATTTAGAGAGATAACAATTCCAGTACTATGAGTGAAATTCAAAAACTTTTCCAGGTTTTTCCAGATAGACAAAAATTCAAGGACTTCCAGGTTTTTCCAGATAGACAAAAATTCAAGGACTTTTTCAGGTTTTCAAGGATTTCTAGGACGCTAGAAACCCTGTATTAAAACTCTACTCCTTCAAGTAAGGGTAATAGATGGTTATGTAGATGACACTTTCAGTCAGCACATTATTTGAAAAATAATAAACTAAAGAATTGAGAATGCTTACAAAGTGGTTCGGTTCAGTTGGTCGCTGGATAATTTCAGAGGATGATTAAGAGTAATCAAATTTCCCTCAACTCCAGAAGCTCGCATGATCGCCTCGTTAAGAGCATTAAGGTAAGCCGGCAAAGCATGGTGTCCTTTGTTATTATACCACACTACAAAGAGAGGATCATTTTTCGCATGTGATAATGACCATCCTCCATATCTGAAAAAAACGTCAATTAAGAAATATATTATCAAACTTCTGATAAAAGTCAAAATACCAAAAATTATAAAATTCTGAACCATTTTCGAAAAGGAGCAAGACTCCGGAGAAGAGCATCTCAAAAAAAATGTTTCTATGTTCTTCAGTAGACATAGAACTGCTTACAAAAAAATGGAAAAAATTCAACGATTCTTTTTCACGGCATAGAAACTTTTTATGGTGTGACTTAAAAAATCAAAGCTTTATTTGGAACGCCCTGGTATAGGTATTGAGTGTGGGTTAGGGTGGCCCGAAAATAAAAGATTTTTAATTTTTGGATCAGAATAGGAAAAATCTTTTTTCTACATACAAAAATAGGGTTCCATGATTTTTTTTTGAGATTTTAAAATGGTATCTTCTATTAGCAGAAATGAATTGAAGTTGAAAAGTTGGAAAACAGTGGTTTTGTCAATATATTACGATGTTATATTTATATTTCTGTATCGATTATCTTCTCTTGGTACAAATTAATTTATTTTAGTATAATAATAGATTTTTTAGGAACATTGATGAAGGAAAGAGCTTTGGGAAGTAAATAAAGTTACTCAAAATCAATATTTGGAAATAAAATTGGGGTTTTGAAGTTGAGCAGCAAAGGTAAAAAGTCACAAAAATTTGTTTTCGAAATATTGTTTTCTGAGGTTTTTTCGCAACATAATAAAATACCGAATTCTGAAGGGAAATTTCAAAATACACTCGTCGTCCGTAGAAGAGCCGGCCTCGGGAGTATACGGCACTATACTGGGTACTATTAAAATCCAGTTTGAACCGCATTTCAAGCGACGAGCGAGCACACTTGTGTCAACACTCAGGACGGCATATATAGTCTCTGAACGTACAAAAGTAAATGTATTTTTGGGACATATATAATAAAATACTAGTTTTCAAGATCATTAAAATATCGTAACCTGACAGCAATTTTTCTACGTTTTTGTATTATTTACAATTACAATTACAGTTAGGTATATGTTCTCTCTAAATCTAAATCAGCCAGAAACGACTAATGAAATAATGAGAAGTCTTACATGAATTGAATTAGTAAGCATTTCAACTAATAATTAGTAGAAAACTGCTAATTTTTAGTCAAATTCAACTAATTCATTCAGTAGCAGTTACTAATTATATTAGTAACTTTACTAATTGAATTCGTAACTGTTACTAAATGAATTAGTAGAGTTTGACTAAAAATTAGTAGTTTTTATATCAATTATCAGGGATGTAGCGAGGTGGAGGTGTAAAGGGTGTGACCCCCCCCCCCCCAAATGATCGTGCCGAGTCGGCATTTTCGGGATTTTCGGGTAATTCGACTATAAAGAGCTTAAGTCCAAGTAATAACTTTCTAGCAACAATTTCCAGTAGGTTAGAGTAAGAAAAAAATGTTTATAATATTTTAAACAAATTAATGAATAATATTAATGAATAAATTCTCTTTTGACAATTATTTAAACAATTTTTATAAACAAATGTACATTTTGGCTACTTTTGCATGAATAGGCTTATTTTTTTCGAGGAATAAACTAGAAATGACTCAAACTAGAAATGACCAATGACTCCTTGTCATATTTGTTCAATTAACAAAAACTGTTAATTATTTAAACAATATTTATAAAAAAATTCACAGCTTGACCATTTTTTCATAATAAATTTTTTTGCGGTATTAACTAGAAAAGCAAGGTCATTATATATGTATTAATGAAAGGTGTGATGGTCTCTTGGTTATTGAGTTATCAAATTATCTATTTATTGGGTATCGTATCTCAACATTTTTTCTTAATTATAAAAATAGGAAAAGAAGGAATAATTGGCAAGACATTTCTTGTTGATTACGTAAAAGAATTAATATTTATTTTGGAAAAAATAGTCAAACTGTGAATTTGTTTATAAATATTGTTTAAATAATCAACAGTTTTTGTTAATTGGACAAATATGACAGCAAGAAGTCATTGGTCATTTCTAGTTTGAGTCATTTCTAGTTTATTTCACGAAAAAAATAAGCCTATTCATGCAAAAGTGTCCAAAATGTACATTTGTTCATAAAAATTGTTTAAATAATTAACTGTTCTTGTCCATTGGCAAATTATCACAGCAAAGAGTCATTGTTAATACATTTTTAGTTGATTTTGCTAAGAAAATGGAGTTTATTCTCGGAAAAATGGTAAAACTGTGCATTTATTTATAAAAATTGTTTAAGTAATTATTATTTTTTATCAATTTGAACAAAATTACAGCTAGGCAATACATTTTTGGTTGTTTCCGCAAAAGAAAATTAGACCTATTCGTGGAATAATGTTGAAAATGTGAATTTGTTTATAAATATTGTTTAAATAATTAACAGTTGTTGCTAATTTAAGAAAAAATGACAGCAAGGGGTCTTTGGCAAGAAATTTTTGGTTGATTTTGCAACAAAAATTGAGCCTATTTATTGTGATATACGAAAACTGTGTATTTGTTTATAAAAATTGTTTAAATAATTGCCAAACAGCAGCTATTCTTAACTAATCGCAATTAGGCATTAATTTTTCTCAAATTTGATATAAAAGCTATGAATTTCAAACAACTAGTCATTGCGAGTCACGAGAAAATGGCTTTTGTTTATTAAGTTGTTTAAAATATTATAAACAATTTTTTTCTTACTCTAATCTACTGGAAATTGTTGCTGGATAGTTATTACATTGACTTAAGCTCTTTTTGTTGTCAATTTGAGGATTTTTAAAAAAAGGTACAACTGAAAAGTTAGGAAACAAATATGTTGTTAAATAAAAAATTTTTGTTTCGCCAAATTGAATTTTCTGCACCGACTCGTTATACCTGGAAGCCTTACGGTTACTTTTTAAAAACAACATCAAAATCCATTGAAAATTGACTTGCAGACAGACTTTTGTCCACAAAAAGTGCTTTTGGCCACACTGTGAGGCAGTGCAACTTCAAGTCACAGAATCGGTCTTCTATGAAATATGTTGTTTTTAAAAAGAAATAAGAAGACACGTATTTTACCGTTTTGAGAAAAAATACATTTTCACGAAGTTATGAGTATTTAAATTTTAAGCTTCTTTTTCAAAAAAACACAACATTTTTCTCTAAGCTTTTATAACTTTAGTCTCAATTAAGATATTTGAGTTTTCTTTCCTGATTATGGTGAGGTTTATTAGCCTCTTTCAAAATCTGCCAGAAAATTAAACAAATATTGAAAATTCGCAAAATGGCGACGGTTTTTTTTGAAAAAATTAGAAAACGATTTTCTCAAAAACCCCACCTTGTTTTTTGCTCAAATTTTTTTGCTAAATTGGTACTCATATGATGAAGAAATTAGGTAGATTAAACTGTGGACTAAACTACTTTTGTGAACAGGAAAAATTTTTTTTAATGAAATCGAATTTTCGAATTTTTCTCACAACTGACGGCACATACGAAAAAATATCAACAAAAAAAGTTTGATGCTTTAAAACAGTTCTACGCAAAAGCTTCTTACTCTTTTATGATATCTTGCATCGTTTATGAGGAAAATTCGAAAATGTGATTTTGTAAAAAATGAAATTGTCCTGAACTCAAAAATGGTTTGGCCAACATAAAACTCGGTGGATGATTTCCTGATGTAAACGTAATTTTTAAAAAAATATTTGATAAAATTAAAAGGATGGGTTTTTCGATGCAATCGTCATTTTATGTTTGCAGAATTCAATTTAAAAAATAAGATCGATTATATTGAAAAACTCATCTTTTTAATTTTTAATATTTTTAAAATATTTATCTTCACAAAAGCGATTTTTAATCACAAAATCCACCGATTTTTATGTTAGCCAAACCATTTTTGAGTCCAGGTCAATTTTTTTTACAGAATCACATTTTCGATTTTTTCTCACAAACGATGCAAGATATCGTAAGAGAGTAAGAGGTCTTTTGCGTAGAACTGTTTTAACGCATCTAACTTTTTTGTTGATATTTTTTCGTATGTGCCGTCAGTTGTGAGAATAATTCGAAAATTCGATTTCACTAAAAAAAATTTTCCTGTTTACAAAAGTAGTTTAGTCCGCATGAAACTTATCTAATTTCTTCATCATATGAGTACCAATTTAGGAAAAAAATTGGGCAAAAAACAAGGTGGGGTTTTTGAGAAAATCGTCTTTTAATTTTTTCAGAAAAGCCGTCGACATTTTGCGAATTTTCAATATTTTTTAAATTTTCCGGTGGGTTTAGAAAGAGGCCAATAAACTCCACCATAATCTGGAAAGAAAACTCAAATATCTTAATTGAATCCAATGTTATAAAAGTTTAAAGAAAAATGTTGTTTTTTAAAAAAATAAACTTAAAATTTAAATTAAAATTTAAACTTAATTTAATACTCATAACTTCACTAAAATTTATTTTTTCTAAAAAATCTATTATTATACTAAAATGAATCAATTTATTTCAGGAGAAGATAATCAAAACAGAAATATGAATATAATATCGATATATTTTTAAAAAGTCATTGTTCTCCAACTTTTACTTTAATTCATTTCTGCTAACGGAAAATATCATTTTAAAAATCTACAAAAAATCATGAAAACCTGTCATTTTATGTAGAAAATAGTTATTTGAGATATAAGTGCGTAAAGTAGATAATTTCATGAGTGTGATGCAAATAACACGAGTGAAATCATCTTTACGCACGTGTAAAGATACTATTTTTACATACTATTTTTACATACATACTATTTTTCACAACACCCATCCGAGAAAGTTAAATCAAATTCACAGAAAACAATAGTATTGTATCAAGAGCCCTGTCACCACCTGTCACTCGGAAACTGAGAACTAGGCATGTGCAAGATAAGTATGTGTACCTATCGTTAAGGAAAAATTTCCGTAACAATAAACTATTGTTACGGAAATTCGGTCGTATCATTAGTCTATAGTCACGGAAAAATTTACGTAACAATAGCCTAGTGTTAAGGAAAAATTTTCGTAATCAACATATTTTCAATTTTTTAATTTAGGTGTCGCCACTGCGTAAAGTTTTGTTATCTTTAAAGTTCTCATCCGCAGTTGGCAACAATGTGTAAAGTAGGACTCTGGTGTGTAAAATGATCACTTTACACACCGGCGTGGTGTGTAAACACATCATTTAGTGTATGTAAAATTTAACTTTAGAGGTGGGTGTTGTAAAAAAGATTTTTTGTAACACATGCACAAAAAGTCCGCGTTTTTGTCCATGGAAAATATACGAGAAGTGACGGTTTTTCATAAGGTATATGGAAAACAAATTCTGCGCATGCGCAACTTTTTTCGCATACTTTTTTCACACGCTACGGACTTTTCGCACGCTTTTTTAACACTTTAGTTATCTATGGAGCCCTACCAACGCACCGTCTGACGGGAGAAAATTTATTCGTATTTGACAATGAGTGAAAATTACGGTCAGCCATTTTCTAGTTGTGCTCAGTTATATGTTACTTTCCATGGACAAAAACGAGGATTTTTGTGCACTCGTTACAAAAAGTATAATGTGACACGACTGCAAAAAGGCGGACATCAATGAAGCCTGTGAAGTTGACAACACTCGCCTACAGCTCGTATCACAGACACACTCGCCTCACGACTCGTGCTTCGCACTCGTTTTGGCTCATGTGCCTGTGATACTTGCTTTCGGCTCGTTCAGCCAACTTCACAACCTTCATCAAATGCCCGCCTTTTTCCAGTTGTATCACAACGTACTATTTCCTATCCTGATCCAAAAACTAAACAATTTCTATTTTCGGCCCACCCTAGTGTGGGTGTAAATAATTCATTTTCAATTTGTTGTAAATGTTTACTGTTCACCTCTTCTCTATGTACTCCTGATGAGTTGAAACTATCCAGTCAAGGGTTGGTCGTCCGGGAGGGGTTTGCAACAGACCCTCGACAGCTTGGGACACTCCATGACAAACTTGTTGACCCTCGAGACACTTGCACGTGCCAGTGTCCTGGTAATAGAATTTAATTAAGTTTTGAATCAAAGACAATTATTAAACCATTCGATTCGCAAATAGAACTGAACTTCCTTTGTCACTTCCTTTGAACTGAAACTCCTTTGGCATTATATTAAGTCACAGAAAGTCTAATCTTGCGAGACTATTCAGAATCATTAAATCAATTTATAACAAGAATTATTAATAAAAAACATACATTTGGAAGAGTTTGCCAAGCTCCAGCCGAGTCGCCTCCAAATCGATCTTGAAGTTGCATAGATACGTGTTGAAGGAACGGATCATAGTCATTGTCAATACTGACAAAAAAAACTATTAGTAAACTGAAAACTTTTAATTGAAATTTTGTATGTCCTATTGTCATAAATAGCGAACCTGTAAAAGTGATTGGGGTGCGTATTATACAGTCTTGGTTTTAAGATTAATGGTGGTTGGTCTTCAGATGGCGGTCTGATTAACGAGAATCCCATAGCCACTGCCACGAACACTGTAGGTAAAATTAAAGTAGCCAATGGTGACCTCCAGTCTCTTGCAAAATGCCACAGTCTCTTTTTTAGCAGGGCTTTTGCTTGCTTAAAAGGTGTGGGTTTAGGTTCAGGTTCCTGGCCAATTAAATCCATGTCATCAGAAATCGGGTATAAATCTACCAGACAAATATTATTTATTATATATATATATATATATATATATATATATATCTTATTTATACATAATATTATTTTCCAACAGGAAATTTTATCCTAAATTCTAAAATACCTCTCACCCTCAATAAACTTGAAAATTGTCTTTTAAGAAGGTAAACAATTTACCTATTGACTGATTAGTTACGATACTATCTTGACTAGCTCTTATCAAAGACGGTCCATTTTCAGCATCTGTACAAAGGTCCAAGAAGACCCTTTCCAAGGTGTCACATTCTAGAGAAAAGTGTGTAAACCCTATAATCGTCTTATTATCCTCAAGGATTTTAGCTGCTGCTGCAATACTAAAAGCAGGCATAAATTAAAATATATTAATTTCTAGTTACAAAAATTTTAGCTACAAAAACTTTAAAGCTTAAACTTAAACTTACTCGTTATTTGTGCCATTTACTCCAAGGAAGGGCAACACGACAAGAACTTCCGACCTGGACTCTTCTCTCACGTACGAATTTGATACGACACTCTTGACAAGAGAAGAAATACTTTCCAAGGATTTCTTCTGAATGGATTTCGTCCCTTCTTTAACAAGGAAAGATACGTGTATTTTATATCCTTGACTGAGGGTTGTCTTTAAAGTCAAAGGAGATCCAGCACGTAGGATTTTCCCTCTGTGCATCACTACAACTGTATCACTCAACATGTCGGCTTCGTCAAGGTGATGAGTGGACAGAAGGACTGTTCTACCAATTCTATGTTGATCTATCAATCTCCAAATTCTGCGTCTCGCTGCAGGATCTACCCCTGCACCAGGTTCATCAAGAATCACGAGTTTAGGAGACCCCAGAAATGCGAGAGCTACACACAAACGTCTTTTTGTGCCTCCAGAAAGACGATAAACTGGCTCGTGTTCCTGACGTCCCAATTCCAACGATGCTAACATTCTAGAATTCAAGGTTAATACAAAGGAGTACAAAGAATTCAAAATAATGCACAGAATTCAAAAGAGTTTAAGGTTGGTTCAATGTTAGTTCAAAAGAATTCAAGGTTAATTCAAGGAGAATTCAAGGATAATTCAATAAAGTTTACAAGGGTAATTCAAAGAATTCAAAAGAATGCAAAAGAAAGAAAAATAATTACAAAGAATTCCAAATTAATTCAAGGTGAATTGATGAAAGAATGAATGAATGAATGAATGAATGAATTTATGAATCAAATAAGTCAAGGTTAATTTTAAAAAAATTAAGGTGAATTCCGAGAATTCTAAAGAAAAAAATATGAATTCAAGGAGAATTCATTATGAAATATAAGGTGAATTTGAAGAAATCAAGGAAAATTCAATAAAAAATACAAGCTGAATTCAAAGAATTCAAAAGAATACAAAGAATGTCAAAGAAATCAAAACAATTACAAAGGATTACAAATTAATTCAAAGGTGAATTCAGAGAATTCAAAATAATACAAGGCGAATTCAAAAGAATTCAAACAATTTCAGAAGATTTTATTAGAGAATATAAGGTAAATCCAAAGAATTCAAGGATAACTCAATAAAGAATATAAGCTGAATTCAAAAAATTCAAAAGAATACAAAGAATGCCAAAGAAATCAAAATAATTCCAAAGAATTTCAAATTAATTCAAAGGTGAATTCAAAGAATTCAAAGAATTCAAAAAATTCAAATAATTCAAGGTTAATTCAAAATAAATTAAGGCGAATTTAGAGAATTCCAAAGAATACGAGGTGAATTCAAAGAATTCAGAAGAATACAAAGAATGCAAAAGAAATCTAAATAATTCCGAATAATTCCAAGTTAATTCAAGATGAATTCATAGAATCAGAGAATTAAACACAATTCAAAAGAATATAAAGATTTCAAATAATTCAAGGTTAATTCAAAATAAACAAAGGTGAATTCTAATGAATACAAGCTGAATTCAAAAGAATTCAAAGAATTTAAAAAGAATTCATTATAGAATATAAGGTGAATTCAAAGAATTCAAAATAATGCAAAGAATGCAAAAGAAATCGAAATAAATCCAAAGAATTCAAGATTAGTTCTAGGTAAATTAATTCAAATAATAGAATAAAAATAATAATAATAAATATAATAAATAATAAAAATAATTTAGTTTTAGGTGAATTCAAAGAATTCAAATAACAGAATAAAAATAATTTAAATATTTAAAGGTTAATTCAAAATAAATTAAGGTGAATTCAGAGGATTCAACAGAATTCAAAAGAATAAAAATAGTTCAAATAATTCAACGTTAATTCAAAAGAAATTAAGGTGAATTCAGAGAATTTGAAATGATACAAAGAATGCAAAAGAATGTTGAGAAAAATCAATAAAAATTAAAGGTGAATTCAAAAAATTCAAAACAATACAAAGAATGCAAAACAAAACAAAATTATTCCAAAGAATTACAAATTAATTCAAGGTGAATTCATAGAATTCTGAGAATTACAAGGAGTTCAAATAATTCAAAGTTAATTTAAAAGAAATTAAGGTGATTCCGAGAATTCTAAAGAATAAAAAGTGAATTAAAAAGAATTCAAGGAAAACTCATTACAGAATATAAGCTGAATTCGCAGAATTAAAAAAAAAAAATACGCCAAAGAAATCAAAATAATTCCAAAGAATTCCAAATTAATTCATAGGTGAATTCACAGAATTCAGAAAATTCAAAAAATTCAGATAATTCAAGGGAATTCAAATAATTTAAGGTTAATTCAAAATAAATAAGGGTGAATTTAAAAAAATTAAAAGAATACAAATAAGGCACAAGAAATAAAAATAATTGCAAAGAATTTCAAATTAATTCAAGGTGAATTTATAGAATTCAATGAATACAAAAGAATACAAAGAATGTCAAAGGAAACAAAATAATTCCAAAGAATTCCAAATTAATTCAAAGGTGAATTCAGAGAATTCCAAAAATTCAAATAATCCAAGGTAAATTTAGAAGAAGTTAAGGTGAATTCAGAAAATTCCAAAGAATGCAAGGTGAATTCAAAAGAATTCAAACAATTTAAGGAGAATTTATTAGATAATATATAAGATGAATTCAAAGAATTCAAGGAAAATTCATTATAAAATATAAGCTAATTTCGAAGAATTCAAAATAACACAAAGAATTCTAAAGAAACCAAAATAATTCTAAAGAATTCCAAATTAATTCAAAGGTGACAGAGAATTCCAAAGAATACGAGGTGAATTCAAAGAATTCAAAAGAATACACAGAATGCAAGAATTCAAAATTAATTCAAGGTAAATTCAAAAAAATTCAAGAGAATAAACAAATTTAAATAATTAAAGGTTAATTCAAAATAAATTACGGTGAATTTAGAGAATTCTACTGAATACTAGGTGAATTAAAAATAATTCGTTATAGAATATAAGATGAATTCGAAGAATTTGAAATAATGCAAGGAATGCAAAAGAAATCAAGATAAATTCAAAAAATTCAAGATCAGTTTAAGGCGACTTCAGAGAATTCAAATAAATTCAAAAGAAGAAAAATAATTTAAATATTTTAAGGTTAATTCAAAAGAAATTAAGGTGAATTCAAAGGATTCAACAGAATTCAAAAGAATAAAAATAATTCAATTAATTCAAGGCTAATTCAAAAGAAAAGCTGATATAGAAAAATTCAAAATATTACAAAGAATGTAAAAGAAAGCAAAATAATTCCAAACAATTCCAAATTAATTCCAGGTGAATTCAGAAAATTCAAAAGAATTCAAATAATCCAAGGTTAATTCGAAAGATATTAAGGTGAATTCCGAGAATTCTAAAGAATAAAAAGTGAATTCAAAAGAATTCAAGGAGAATTCATTATAAAATATAATGTGAATTTAAAGAATTCCAGGAAAACTCAATAAAGAATACAAGCTGAATTCAAAGAATTCCAAATTAATTAAAAGGTGAATTTACAGAATTCAGAGAATTCAAAAGAATTCAAATAATCTAAATAATTCCAAAGGATTCCAAATTAATTCAAGGTGAATTCATAGAATTCAAAAGAATAAAAAGAATTGAAATAATTCAAGATTAATTCAAAATAAATTAAGGAGAATTCCGAGAATTCTAAAGAATAAAAGATGAATTCAAAAGAATTCAAGGAGAATTCATTATAGAATATAAGGTAAATTCAATGAATCCAAGGAAAATTCAATAAAGAATACAACCCGAATTCAAAGAATTCAAAAGAATACAAAGTGTGCCAAAAAAATCGAAATAATTCCAAAGAATTCCAAATTAATTCAAAGGTGAATTCACAGAATTCAGAGAATTCAAAAGAATTCAAAGTTAATTTAAAAGATGTTTACGGAAGAATTCGAAAGATTTTTAAGGATTCTAAAAGATTCTGAAACAGTCGAGAATATTTTGAAAAATCATAATAGGTTTTAGGGTATTTCTGAAGATATTAGAAAATTTTAGAACTCTGAAAAAATCTGGATTTTAATCTAGTAAGTAAATTTTAATTTAGTAAGAGTTTTATAAAATCCGTTGAGATTTAGGAGGTTCTATGCAATTCTGGAGGGGTTTATAAGATTCTGGACTAATCAGGAAATCTCTGGTAGATTCTAAAACATTATAAAAAATCTTTAAGATTCTAGAGGATTTTGAAGGATTGTAGGAGGTTTAACGAATCTACAAGTACATGGAAAATTAAAAATATTCTAGAAAATTCTAGAAGATTGTCGAAAAATCCAGAAGATTTTATAAAGGATTTTAGAAAAAAATTTAGAGAGTTCCAAAGGTTCTGAAAATCTAGTTTGTGGAGTATTTTATGGTATTCTAGACAGGGATGTAAGACTTTTGAGCATTTTTTAAGATTCTGGAGAATTTTAACAGACTCGTTTCGGGAATTTGATTTGTTGAAAATTAAAACTTTTGGTGATTTCATAATTTAGAAATCTAAATTCTTGTCAGAAATTTTAGAAGCCGAAAATTTGTATATTTGTTAATTTTTAGTCGACACATTTTTTGTTCCGAAATTTGGGCTAACGGAATTTCTTTTTTCGTTAACTTGAACGTTTCATTAAAATCATTTTTCGGGAATATTATAGAGCCTCTGATAATATTTTTATGATTTATTTGCTGCTTTAGTTGCAATCAAGATAATTTTATTTGTTAGTGAAATTTGAGTTTTCATATAAAAACGTTGTACTTATTAACTTTTATTTGCTTTTCTCTGGTATTTTTGAAAGAAACAAATTTCTCCCTTTTTCCTTTTGTCCCTTCCTCCCTTTTGTCGAAAAATAAATCCCCTAGTTTTTCCTAAAATTGAACTACTGAAGCGCTGTGATGTCTGAATACTTCATAGATTACTAATAAATTTTATATTCTTACGTATCAACATTTCTGCTCATTTCCAAGCGATCGGTAGGTCTTTTCAATTTTGCATAGAATGTCATGTGCTCTCGGGGAGTTAAAGTTGGAATGAGGACATTATCTTGGGGACAAACTCCTATATCAGGTTTAGCACCATCTTCTCCATTAAGGTGAATTTCGCCGCTGGTTGGAGCAATCATACCAGTTAACATCTTTCTAAAGGGTGATAAAATTACTAAGTTTAACAACCCTCGAAACTAAAACGAACTGATTAAATAATTTCGCAAAGAATTTCCCAGGTGGAAAAATTCTAGAATTTATGTAGAATGCATTCCATAGAATCCTCACAAGAATTCTACTCAAATTTCTACAGAGAATTCGCAAGAATTCTAGCTCAATTTCTACAGAGAATTCACAAGGATTCTAGTTCAATTTCTACAGAGAATTCACAAGAATTCTAGTTCAATTTCTATAGAATTTTACATGGAATTGTAAACTGTATTGTCGAATTCTTGTGAGGATTCTATACAAATAGAACTAGAATTTTTGCGAGGACTATAGAAACTTGAATAGAATTATTGTGAGGATTCTATAGAAAGCATTCTACATAAATTCTATAGAATTTTTCCACCTGGGTTTGAAATTTAATTTCTTATGTATTTGGAAGTGTCACGTACATAATAGTAGTTTTTCCAGCTCCATTTTTGCCCAAAAGACTTGTCACTTCACCTTCGCAAAGCTTCAAACTAAAATCGTCTACAGCCACACGAAAGCCCTTTTCAGTTTGATACACTTTACGAACTCCTTCGAAACTCACGCCAACTTGCGTCTCATTCACCGTCAAACTACTGGAGTCCGTTTCCTCATCTAGATTTCAAGAAAAAATTGAATGAAAAGTTCATTTAACTTTATACAAAAATACTTTCAACATCTGAAATCATTTTGTTAAAAGTTAGGTCCTTCGCCAAAAAACATACCAAACCAAGTTTCCAATTAAAATAAATACAACAAAAACGCAGTTTAATAACGATGGAGAAGAATTTTGATGAAGAATGATGAAAGGGATTTTTTGATATGATTTAATCAGGGTGTCTAGAGTTTCTCCTTAAAAAAATTCCAGGACTTTCCCAGGTTTTCTAAGTTAAAAAATAAATTTTTCCAGGTACCATTTTTTAATAATTACCATAAACTTTAATAGAAACAATCTTTTTTCTTGAACCTGTACGATAGAAATAATTCACACAAGTAAATGAACCATATAAAATGTTTATTACCTGATTTTTTAAATTATTGAGTTTAGCTAACTGTAACTGACTGTCTGCATAAGCTCAAAAAACTATTTCTTTTTTAAGGATATTCACTCCTTATCGTACATCAAAATGTTAAAATAGATATATAAAATCGAGGAAAATTATTATATTGTTAAGTACAACAAATTTTAAAAGAGAAATGAATGTTCGATATAGAAAAAAATAGTTGAATATAAAATTATTTATTTAATATTAGTTATTTGAGATTTTCTTTCGCTGGAGAAAAAATTCATAATTCTGATTGAATCTTCATCATTGATAATGTATTTTGTTCTTTAAAATAATGCCTACAATTCTATTTGGATGATTATTATTATTTAATTTTATTAATTTAGTTATTATTTAATTATTTAATTTGTTTAATTATTTAATTTTATTAAATTATGACTTAATTTCATTAATTAATTTATTATTTAATTTCATTAAAAATAAGCTTGCTAGGTAGAAAGCTAGTTAGATAAAATATTAATTAATAAGCAATTAGTTAAAAAATTCAAAAATCAGTCCAAATGTTTGTTTAAAGTATTGTAGTTTCCAAAGTAATATAGGTATTTGACTTTCTCTTTTTGATTCTGATAGATCTTTTCGTTGTTTTTCGGAATTCGTCGGAATTCGGCCTAGATAATATTCTAAAGAACAAAATAAGCTATCAATGATGAGGATTAAATAAAAATTACGATTTTTTTCTCAAGCGAAAGATAAAGTACGAAATCTCAAATAAGCTGAATCTGTTATTGTTTATTTAACACTAATGTTTATTTTAACATTTAACATTAATGTTAAATAAACAGATGCAGATTCAGCTTTTTTTAAAAATTACAATTAGATTTCTATTTCAAAATTTGTTACACTCAACAATGTGGTTATTTTCCTCGATTTTACAAACTATTTCAAAGTCTTTTCAAATCTGAGGCACGTTAAGGAGTGGACATCCTTAAGGGAATAATTTCTAAAAAGAATTAGTAGTTTTCTGCTAATGAAATAGTGCAAAGACGTTTATCGATTGCTTTAGAAAGCATTTCTACTACTCTTTTTTAAAAAATTACAATTTTACAGTAGAAAAACTACAAATTCACTTAGTTACTTACTAAATGAATTAGTAATGAATCAGTAGTTTTCTACAGAGGCTTATTAAAGCAATTGATAAACGACTCCTCACTCTCTAAATCTGAATTAGTCAAAAACTGCTAATGCAATAAAGAGAAGTCATCCAACAATTGAATTAGTAAGCATTTCTACTAATAATTAGTAGAAAACTACTAATAATGATTAGAAATGCTTGCTAATGATGAATAGAAAACAATTAATTATTAGTAGAAATTAGTAGAATTATTAATCTTCCACAAATTGAATTAGAAAGCGTTTCTACTAATAATTAGTAGTTTTTTACTAATTATTAGTAGAAATGCCTAATTAGTAAGCGTTTCTACTAATAATTAGTAGTATTCTACTAATTATTAGTAGAAATGCTTACTAATTCAATTGGTGGAAGTTATTTCATTAATAGTTCTTGACTAATTCAGATTTAGAGAGCATTATTTCATTTCAAGAAAACTACTATGTAATTCAGATGTAGAAGAATTTCAAGACTATGATTGAAATTCAAGGACTTTACCCGGTTTTCATAGGTAAAAAAAAAAATTCAAGAACTTTGCCAGGTTTTCAAGGATTTCCAGGACGCTAGACACCCTGATTTAATATTAATGTCCCAGGAATAAAATAAAGTTACACTGCCGTGTAAAAGTTTTCGGACAATCAATTTCTTGATGATTGCTTAAGTTCTCTTAATTTTAATGAAATCAGAGTTACATTTTTTCTCTTGAGCAGGTTGAAAGCTAGTTGAAAAAATTTTAATAATTTGTTTTGATAAGAAAAATACGTGTGCTAAATATGGGGCATTATTTCTCAAGTGTATCCATCCCAAAAATTGAATTTCTCCGATCAGGCTCTTTACAATTCCCAATTTTCGAATGCAATAAAAAAATTTTTGAAAAATTCAAAACTTAGCCATCATTTTTGAAAATCAAAAATATTTTTGATTTTTTTTTCAAGTTTGCCCCTTTTTTTTCTTTTGTTTTAACTAAAAATAAAGCTTGAGATGCTTACTTTCGAATCCTTAAATAGCAAAATGTTTTTTTGTTGTTTTTGAAAAATTGTATTTTGAGTAACCTGGTAAATTCAAAAAATTTCTCCTATGTGCGAAAAAAATTCCGAAAATTTTTTGCATGTACAGTTTTTGATAAGGAACAATATTCCAAGCACGGAAATTTCAAAAAAAAATTTTGTTGAGTTTAGAATGTTTATAATAAGTATAAATGTTATTTGTGTATTTAAAATGCGAAATTAATAAAATTTAAAAAGTTTCATTTTTGAAAATTTTCAAAAAATTCTAAAGTCACCAAAAAATTTTTTTTGAATTTCCATTTTCAGAATATTGTTCCTTATTAAAAACTGTACATGTAAAAAAATTTCCGAATTGTTTCGCACATAGGAAAAATTTTTTGATTTTACAAGGATACTTAAAATTCAATTTTTCAAAAACAACAAAAAACGACATTTTGCTATTCAAGGATCTGAAAGTAAGCATCTCAAGCTTTATTTTTAGTTTAAAAAAAAAGAAAAAAAAGGGGCAAACTTGAAAAAAAAATCAAAAATATTTTTGATTTTCAAAAATGATGGCTAAATTTTGAATTCTGCAAAATTTCTTTTATTTCATTCGAAAGATTGGGAAATAATCTATTGAAAACGTTTGGGTCAAAATTTTTTATATGACATACATAAAAAGATATTTATATTCAAAATAAAGGCTCTTTGCACAAAGTATAAAAATTTCACCCCCTCTACCTCGGCGAGTTTTTTATCAAATCGATCAATCTTTTTTTTTGAAGTGCCATCTAATAGGACTAAACTTTTTGTAAATTTGAGCCTGATCGGAGAAATTCATTTTTTGGGATGGTTACACTTGAGAAATAATGCCCCATATACTATATACATTGTATATAGTATATCTCAATGATGGTGAATCCAAAAATGTTATCCATTTTTGCGTATCTCTAATGGTTTACAAGATACAAGAAAAATAATAATTTTACATTTTTTAAAGATTTAATGATTCTACAAGTTTATGGAAAATTTAAAAAATACTAGAAGATTCTAAAAATCTGTTGAAAAGTCCAGAAGTCATAAAGGATCTCAGAAAATTCTATAGAATTCCAAAGATTCTGAAAGTTTAGAAATTTGAGGAGTGCTTTATTAGATTCTAAATAGGAATCTAAAGTTTTTGATGATTTTTTAAAATTGCAGAAGATTTATTTTTATCGGCATTCACGTTTTTATATTTAAAGGGTGGCTGTACAAAACTAGATAAGTTTTGAGGAAAAACATGTGGAAGTTGACAATTTCGAAGTGACACTAACCAAAAATTAGAGCAGGCTCGGCTGCGGATTGTAACACAATACAATTTTTAGTTTAAACAGCAAAATAAAAACTTGCTCCCGAGATATTGAGTTGTTGAATACGGATAAATAAAGTTTGGTGAAAAAAATTTGGCCAGTTCCGAGTAAATCTACTGAGAATTTTGGGGGTAGAATTTCATAGG
>JBAGKK010338028.1:0-19327 GCA_037177015.1 Euceroptres primus
TATTATTTATGAATTATTACACATAACACATAACCAAACACCGAAAATAAACTGATGTGAGCGGACGGAATGCAACGTGTAGACTACTGCGTCACTATTGAGCACTTTGTTGCTACGCTACTTGCGCGACACCGCTGAGCTCCGAGTTCAGCTTTCCTCGTCCCCTGGGACCCCTCGCCAACAAACTAACACACACTCATCTGTAAACTAATTCTTCGAAGGCCTATCCGGAGCGGCTTTCAACAGCGATTTCAGTGTAAAAATTCTCTACGATTTTGGCACTCATGAAACAGATTTTTAAAACTAACAAATTTTAAAAATTTCAAAAGTTTTAAAAACTTTTTTTTTAATTTGGAAAAACTCTAGTGAGTTTCTCTCACTAAGAGGAAAAAATTGCACTGGTGCCGTTTTGAAAAATACATCTTTCAATTTTTAAGCGCCATCCTATTGCGTAAATGTGAAAAAAGAATCTAGAAATCAGAAAAGCTATCAATTTAATTAATGGAAGATGGAGTGCAGAAAATTAGCAGCGATTTATGACTAGAATATGGAAAAGAGATGTACATTAACTCAAGGAAATTGGACCGCGGGCACGTACTAAAAATACTATCACTTGTCTCTTGAAAGCAAAATCCACCCCCGAAAAAATTCTCTATCATCATTGTCTAATAAAATTTCTCTCGGAAATGGAATCGCCAATCACACGTCTAACGATAGAGCCTATAATACATACCGTAATATTATTTACACCCAAATCACCACTTGGATTTAATTGTCGCAATTATTGCAATGACAAAAAAATAAAGAAACTTTTTGGAAATTGCGTCACATAAGAAAAATATATATATATCGACAATACAAAGAAACAATCTTTCCTAAGAGATGCTTCACAGTTGATAACATTCCACTAATTAATAATTACGTATTACAAAAGAAAAATTCCGTCCTTGACGCATAGGCAAAAGTATGTCCTATTATCTAAAATCGAAATTCCATGAAAGCAGGACTTTGCGTTTCGCGTTCAATCTGCGGGGAAAAAAATTTGTGCAAGCCTTTCGAGCTGTATAAGTTTATCGTAGCTTCGATTGTAGGTCGAAGAGTATTTTTTAAAATTATTAAACTTATGTCAGACTTTTTTGTTACTGGTAACGCTCCAGTAACAAAATTAGAACGCAATAGTCTTGCAGCGTAAATCTGTATATGAGATTAAAGAAAACTATCGCAGTCGCAATCTAATTTATTAGTTAGGCTTCTCAGAGTTCAAAGTCCCAATCAGGATTCTTTCCAGGGAAACAGTCAATTTCTCAGGTAATAAAAAAAAGAAGCGATTAACTCTGGAAATACTCCCAAAACGCGAGCAATCTTTGGCCTCAAATATATTATCTTTTAAAAATTATCATTTGCAATAACAAATAATCTCTAGAGAAAAAGACTGTAAAGGATCAGTACGGGATCAACGCTCTTGCTAAAGCGAGAGTTATTTCTAGAAATCTATCAAAAAATGTTTAACAAGATAAGCAGGCTTTTTATCAATTTGGCTTTAGGCAGTCGCAGCGATTTCTAGTTAGCTACCTATTAGATATAAAAGGAGAAAATTGGTATTTATCTGATCTAAATGATTACGTAGTTTTGCGTAAAAATTGAGGAAGTAATCATGAAGTTTAGAGGACATAAGTGGGTCTTTGCAATTCTCGCAATCACTTTTACAAAAACCATTTTTTTTAAAGTAGTTGCGGAAAATCTTTACCATTTAAAAAAAATTATAACAGTCGTAAATATATACTTATTTTAATTAAGCTAAGCTAATCTAATTTAATGAAATTAACAGCGGCCTTTCTGCTCCAAATAAAGAACAATTTCTTCATCAAATTAACTTAAAACTTTCTGTTTGTTAATAAATTCTAATCGTAAGTGAGCAACGACTCAAATTTGCTGAGGAAACTATATCAACAAATTGAAAATAAAGAAACAATTTCTGTGTAGAAAACTATAGTTAAAACAGGAATATTTAAATTATTCTGAGCAATTTTGAGTCTCTCGTCGATATCTAAAAGAATATATTACATTTAAAAAAAACAACGCTTTACGTATCTAAATTCGACGTGTACAATTCCTTCCATTGAATAAAACTATTTTTTTTTTTTTGTTAAATATTTCTGGTATTACTTTTTATAAAAACTCAGCATAGTTTATATACACAAGTATTCAATACATCCTTCTTTTATGGATTGTAGCAAATATATACAAATCGGCCTACTTGTAGGCAAAATTGTTTATAAAAAAACTTGTGCAGAGGGAAAATTCTTAACTCCACCTAATTGTAAAACTAAATTCAAGTCGAAAACAGAGTCCGAGTCTAAACGACGCTTAGAGGGAAATTTTGTTAAAAGTTTAAAAGGGTTTAATTAACTATTAACAAGGTGGAACGACATGCTGTTTTTAATTGTACTTTTCTCTGTTTTTGATTTTCAGTTCTCTTGCGAGTTTCAAATGATGTTAAAAAATAGTTTTATTCATCTTGTCAACAGAATCTGTCAGGGCCTTAATCATTTAATTAGCTTCGTTTGAAAGCATGTCAATTTCACTTGATTAGAAGTCTTTTATGCGATGCATTTATTAATTTGGACGTTGTTGTATCTTAGTCATAATACAACATTTAGAAGCACAATTTGATTAGACTCGAAAATCCTGGGATATGTTCGCCTTACGTTCAGGTCTAACAAAAGAGGACGTATAAGAAATGCTATTATATCTGAAAGAAATGAAACAAAATGTCGAATTTTTAAGAGATTTTTAAATTTCAATATTTTGTTTTTGAAGCCTCCCAAAGAATGATTTTAAAAATCGAAGTCATCTAAATTTAATCTTCTTACACATAAGCAATCAAAACTCAACAACATAAAAATTTGGAAGATTTGGAGTTTTAAATTCCCAAAGTGAAATGTCAAGATTTTAAAGCATTTGTTTGATTTGGAAGTTTTCAATTTCGGAAAATATTTGTCCCATTGTCCCAAATTGTTTAACCTGTACGTTTATTTCTAACGTCGTTCTTCTCAATCGCAAACTCGGATATGAATCACATACTTATCAAGTCATTGGAAAAATTAAAATAAGGGGAGTTCAAGTGGGATTGGGGTTTTGCTGTTGGGAATGATAAACGAACAAAGCTATTGGAAACGTCTTGATGTGAGTCTGCCACTGCGTTGTGAGCTTGAAGAATTTGACACCGTACCAATCAGTTCCATCGATGCTCACTGGTTTCAAATTGAAAACATTAGCACCTTGCAATCTTCATATTTAATTGCATTAGAAGCATTAATTTTTAATGAAATTAAGTAAACACGGCGAATTAATTTAATAAAATATTTACTATTAAATTAACCACATGTATAAGATATGAAATAAAATTCAATACCATTTTTAGAATTTTAATAAATTCAGTTTTTGGAATAAACAAAATACTCAAGAGAATAAAAAATATATTTTTTAAAAATCGTTTACCTTTAAGTGGAACATGGGTTTTGGCAGAGCAAATCAGTCGCGTTACACCGTCTACAGTTTGGCTCTTTGGCTCGTTCTCCTTCTCCTTTTCCTTTTTTTTGCCTAATCTCATAACTGCAAACAAAAAATAAAAAATCCTTGTTCAAAAAGTTGAATTTAATTAAATTCCAGTATAAAATAATCTTCCATTCCAAATTCAAAAGCAATTTCCAACAAAATAAATCCGACTTTTGCAAGATATCTTTGAAGAACTTACTTTTCTGTTTTTTCTCCTTTATTGCGAAACTCATAGACAAGTTATTTCCAGGAGATTCTCCTAAAGGAGGTAGTCTTTGAACATGGAGAACGCGAAATGCCTGCCTCAAGGTGTTTTTGCCCTTTTCACCAAGGGACAATTTTCCCCAGTAGTCCAACTGCATTTCTACTGGTTCCCATCCTTCCCTGGGTTGTCCTACATTCGGACTGCTAGGCGGCGTTAATCTTCCAGGTGGTGGTGCCTGCCCTCCAGGAGTTGGCAGTGAAGGTGGCGATCCTGACATTGTGATTCCTCCCTCTTCCAAATCCACCGAAGTCGAAGAACTGCTGTCTGGACAGCCAACTCGCACATCATTCACAAAGGGGATGAATATCTGACTACTGTCGTCTGTTTCTCTGAAATCCAAAAGAATTTTTAATGAGCTTTTTCGAAATAGAAGATTTTTTTTAATGAGGGGGAAATTTTGTCTTTTAAAAATACTAAGGGAGCTAATAACTATTAAAGCAGTAACATTGTTATAAGAAAACACAAATTTTGTGAACAAATAAAATTATATTCCATCCTTAGATGTTAAAATAAAAAATATCTTAGTTAATTTTTTGATGACTGCAACTAAACCAGCAATTAAATCATTCAAATTTTTGTATAAAAAATTAAGAATCTACACTTCTTAACAAAAAAAATGCAAATTAAATAATCAGAGGCTTTATAATATTCCCGAAAAATAATTTCAACAATACGTTCAATAATGAATTATAAAATTGTCGAATTTTTCAACTTTCAACTAATCAAATTCCCGAAATAAGTCTGCTACAATTCTTCAAAATCTTACCAGATTCTCAAAAATCTTAGATTCCTATCTAGAATCTAATAAAATACTCTTTAAAATTTTTAGGCTTTCGGAATCTTTGGAACACTTCAGAATTTTCTAAAATTCTTCATGAAATCTCAACTTTTCGACAACCTTTTAAAATCTTCTAGAATATTTTTAATTTTCCATAAATTTGTAGATTTGTTAATTCTTCTAATCTCTCGGAAAATCTTCAATCTTCTAGATTTTTTACAATGTTTGAGAATATTCCAGATACTTCCTGATTCATCTAAAATCTTTAAAATCGCCCAACATTTTTTAAGACCTTCTAAAATCTTTCAGGATTTTTTAGTTTAGTTTAGTTTAATAACGGCATCCAAACTTTTTCAAAGTCTTCTAAAATTTTTAAAACCACCCCCAAATCTGTTATAATTTTCAAAAATATTCTACACTATTTCGGAATCTTTAAAAATTTTTTTAAATCTTTTGAATTCTACAATAAACTTTTAGAACTTTCTAATCTCTTCCAGATTTTTTAAGGCTTTCAAAAAGTCTACAAAATTTTAGGAAGATTATGAAAGTCTAGAAGATTCTTCAAAATTATGGGAGTCTTTTTTTCGATTTTAGAGGTTTCTAATTAATTCTGCAGAATTATGAAAATTTGGGAGTTCAAAATATTCTTGAAGATTCTAGAAAATTCCGGAACAGTCTAAGTAGCATATTTTGTAGAATATTAAAGAATTTTGGGATATTATTTAAGATTTTATAAAATTCTTATAAAACATTTCAGAAGCTTTTAAAAGATTATGTAAGAATCCAGAAGAACCTACATGATTGAAAAAGATTCTAAAACCGTCGTAAATATTTTGTTAAATTTTTTAAGGTAACAGATAAGTTTTGAAGATTCTAGAAAATTTGAGAAAATTTCGGGAGTCTTTTATAGATTTTCTAGGATTCTAAAAACTTCTGGGAAATTCTGGAAACGTCTAGAAGATTCTAGAAGGTTATGGAAGAGTGTAGAAGATTTTGAAACAGTTCAATATATTTTGGAAAATTTAAGTAGATTTTAGAACAAATGTTGAAGATTAAAAAAACTCTAAAAAAGTCTGAAAGATTATGGGTCAGTCTGGAATTCTAGAAAATTCTAACAGATTTTGAATTTTTTGAAAATTATGGAAGGTTTTAGAAGAATCTGGAGGATTCTGGGATAAGTTTGTAAGATTGTAAATGATCTGAGAAAAATTCAGGAGTCTTTTGTAGATTTTGGAGAATTCTAAAAGTTTCTTGAAAAACTTAGAGTTCAGTCGGTTATGAAAGAGTTTAGATAATTTGAAAATTATGGAAAATTTCAGAAAATATTGAAAGAATTTTTGAATATCATAAGTTTCCATTTCTCATAATTCTTGGAAAATTAATTGGAACTTGGAATAAAAAAAGGGGAAAAAGGAAAAAAGTTCTGAAGTAAAAAGATTTTTTAGGGGATTTCGATAGAAATAGGTAAAAAAGGGGGGTAAAGGCGACTGACTGTGATCCCTGTTTTAATCATTTTTAATAATAGATATTTAATAAGTTTAATCAGTTTAATTTATGGTACATTTATGAATGAACATTAATATTTTACCTGTACGCTACCATCGCTTCTGCGATTGGCAATAAAAGTGTCGATCCTGCAGAAGTGAGATATTCAACTACTCTGGCAGCAACTTCACTGCCACCTCCGCCTTCCCTGTCAATCATTTCCCTCCACTCTTCGCCGAAAAGTGCTGCGTACTTGCTGTCGATCGATCCCAAATACTTTGCTAAACTGTTGTAACCGAGTGGAACAACTAAAAATCGTAGGTAATTTTGCCAATCGGGTGGTTTGTAGCTCAAAAGATCCACGTAGTGCTTAAGAACCGTGTTGACGAAACTGTCTCCTCCGGCAATCACTATTTTGATTGGTCCTGGAGGTTTGGCTGTACTATTACAGCTAAAGAAACAAAGAAAGAATTTAAATACATAATAGACAGAAAATACAAAGAGGATGCCATCTCTTCATAAATCAAAACCGTCTAGATCTTAAACCTTCATTCGTATTATTCAAATATTAAAATTACATTAAGAGTGAAAGTTCAAAGTCTTCTAAAGTAAACAACATTTAAAATTGAAGACAATCCCAATTTAAAAATATTTATAGCATTAGAAAGCTACCAAGTTGAAAATGTATCGAGTTTTAAGAAAAAAACAAATTCTACAAGAGCTTGTAGAATAAGAATTGTAGAATATAAAATAACTAAATGATGAATTACAATTTCTGTATTCTTGTCGCAAGACACGTCAACGTCCCACGAATATCTGCTGGAGAAGCCGTTGTAAGAACCAAAGGAATACATTCTTGAAGTCTCGTTGCTAATCCTGCTCCTCCTGTATCAGCCAATGAAACCAGAGACAACGCATCTGGCAATCCGTCGTCGGGCAATACTCGATTAAATTGCTGTTCGATTAACGCTTTTCTTGGCTGAAATAAAAATCAAAAAGATTTTTTCTTAGCAACCAATTTACAATAAATTATGTTTCGTTGAAACTGTCATTAACAGGGTTGTTACGGAAGTCCAATTTCAAAATTCCAGGTCTTTTCCAGGTTTTCCAGGTATAATTTTTTAAAAATTCCAGTCAATTCAATTTAATATTTTAATATTCTAATGGTCGCAATCTAATTTGCCGATCATTTCTGTTCCTGTGATTAATAAATGCGAACAATTATTGAAAAACTTTCAACAATTATTGGATTCTAAACAATCAATTCCTATCAATTTTCAATTTTAAAATCCTCTGCGAAAAACTAAAATCAGGGATCACAGCGGTTCAAATGTTCATTTTTAGGGAAAATAGGGGATTTCTTTTTCAAAAAAGGGTTTTTTTTTAAAAAAAAAGGGGAAATTTGTTTCTTTTAAAAATACTAAATGAGTCAGTAAATTTTCATAAATGCAACATTTTTGTAAGAAAACTCAAATTTTATTAACAAATAAAATTATGTTACATCTGTAAATGTTAAAAATTGTGGCCAAAAATTTAGATTTCTGAATTATTAATTATGAAATTGGCAAATTTTTAAATTTTCAACACATCAAATTTCCGAAATGAGTCTGCTGCAATTCGCCAGAATCTTATAAAATGTCAAAAAATCTTAGATTCCAGTCTAGAATCTAATAAAATACTCCTCAAATTTCTACTTCTAGAGTTTCAGAAATTTCAGAACCCTAGAATTTTATAAAATCCTTCATAAATTCTTCTGGACTTTTCGACAACCTTTAAGAATTTTCTAGAATATTTGAAATTTTCTGTACACTTGTAGATTCGTTAAATTTCCTAAAATCTATCAAATGCATCTACAATCTTCTAGATTTTTTAGAATTTTTTAAAATCTTCCAGAGACTTCCAGATTCCTTCAAAATCTTATAAAATTCTCCAGAATTTTCTACTACCTTCTAAAAATTTACAGAATCTTTAAAACCAGATTTTCAGATTTTTTTCAATCTTCTAAAATCTTCAAAAATACATCAAAATCTATTATAATTTTCAAAAATATTCTACACTAATTCAGATTCTTTTAAAATGCTCAAAAATTCTTTGAATTCTGTCATAAATTTCTACAATCTTCTAGTCCCTCCCTGATTTTTTTGGAAGGCTTTCAAAAAGTTCACAGAATTTTAGAAAGATTTGGAAAACGATATTGAAGATTCTTCAAGATTTTGGGAGTCTTTTGTAGATTTTAGACGGTTTTAAATAGTTCTACAGAACATTCTAGAAGTTTCTGGTAAAGTCTAATATATTTTGTAGAATATTAAAGAATTTTAAATTTAGGATTCAAAGAATATTAAAGAATATGAGATTATTATAGAAGTCAGAAGAATTTAAAATATCTTGGAAGAATCCAGAAGATTCTAGATGATTGTAGAAGATTCTAGAACAGCTTCGAAGACTTTGGAGAATTTTAACAGATTTCACACAAGTTCTGAAGATTCTGGAGGAATGTAGTGTACCTAAAGTTTTGAACGTTCAAATGAACGAAATATTTTTCTTAACTCAAAATTATCTTGAAATATTGTTCCAATTACAAATAAAAATAAGCATAATAAACCAATATTTTAAAACAAATTTCAGTTTAAAATGAAATAAAATAAAAATTTTGTTCATGTCAATGTTCAGAACTTCAAGTACCTCGATTTTAAGAGATTTTGGAAAAACTTACAAGATTTTACTTAATTATGGAAGAGTATAGAAGATTTGAAAATTCCGCAAAGTTTCAGAAAACTTCATAAGTTTCTATGTCTTGTAATTTTTGAAAAATTAATCAAAACTTTGCCAGGTTTTCTAGAATATTTTCAAAATTCCACATTTCCAGGTTTTTCAGGTATTGTAGCAACCCTGATTAAAAAGTTTTCATCGCTTTTTCGATATTTAATAGTACATAATAAAATTCTAAATTCTTTAAATAATTTAATTATCTAATTAATCCAGGAAATTAAAATAACTTACCTCTGAGTTGTTTAAATCCATGGAAGGTTTTAGGTCCACACTGAGGCTGTGTTTTTTGGATTTAGGAGGATGATTCACGCTTTTGTCCCTGTTGAAGAGCCTTGGTTTTCTGTCTGAATTTTCATTTTTGTTTTGGTGTTCGGACTTTGGAGGAGATCCAGTGAACATGTTTGGAATATCGTTTGCTTCATGATCGGTGCAATTTTCCGGGTGCGAATCGCTGTCTGCTTTTCGAGAACTATCATCGCTTTGTCTGTCCACTCCTCGTTCTGCAATATGACTACATTAATTAACATTAGGTACCAAAGAGCGCAATGTGTCTTCTCCAGAAAAAGATTGAGGTGAGAAACTATTACAATTTTTTTCTAACACAGAGAAGATAAAAAATTAACCATTTTATAGAAAAGATTAAACATTTTGTACAAAATCTGAATTTTGCAAATATATATTTTAAAAACAGCTTTCAGACACATAGATCAGTAGACAAAAATTTGGCTGCTATACTTCAGAAAGAACTTACACTTCAAAGTATGCAAAAATATTTAAAAATACTTTTTACATGCGAGGCACAAAACATAAATTCGTACCAACTTCAAACTAAAGTTTCCAAAAGAGGTAGAATTCTAATAAGATCTTAAATTCGTGCGAATAAGCAAAGCTCAGTAATTTCGAATCCTTGTTTTTTTAACTGAAAGTAATTTAACCACAGAAATGTATTATTTAAAAAAATTTAATTTGAAGCAAAAAAATCCAAATAAGAAAATGAAGATGAAAAGACAGAATTATTTAGAAAAATGATCTGCTGAATGTTTGAGACAAAAAAGAAAATCGAATTAGAAACAGAAAGTGTGATTTACTGAAGTCGACGACAGTAATAGTTGGGATGATCTGATTAATTTCTATCAAAGCATCAGCGACAAAAAAGTAGACAGACACTTTCAGAAAACGAAGAGAATACGTACGTATGAGTAGAGATATAGAGTCCGCGGCGGACAACATGAAAGCAATAGAAACCACAGAGCGAAAAAGACACACGCACACTGAAACGCGAGCTTGTAAAAATTCAAGAATAAAAAGAAAATCAAAATCATCTAAAAAACGAAAATTAATTTTAAAAAACTAAAAAAAAACGAACACACAAATCGGAAGAAAGTACAAGTAGAAATAACTACAAGGGATTAAATTCCAGGATGATTTATTTCTACGCTTTACAAGTTTTCGTACAGGAAAGTTTTTTTTCGAAGGCGTGCACGAAAAATAAATGTACAATCGCCTTCTTCAAATGCTAAAAATGCAATCGATTGCCGCAAAATTTAAAAGTGTTCCCATTTATTGGACGAGTTCTGATTAGAGTTCTGCGAAGGCACTAATATTTTAGATCTGACTACTGAGTCGAGCCTTCCTCGAATTCAACAGCTGGAGTTTCTTCTCCAATCTACAAAATTATCTCCAATGAATTGCTTTTGGTTTTTAATATTTTGACAATCCGAAAAACTTTACTATCACAGAAGATAAAATCTGAAAATCTGACAGCAAATTCATTTTATATTTAAAAATTAAAAATTTCTTCCCTAGAGGAATTAAAATCTGAATATCTAGTTTGAAAAGTAATTAGTTCTTTTTTGAACGAAAACGTTGTGCTGATTATTTAATTATTCTTTTTTTTTTTGGAGTGAATTTTTGTTTTCGGCTAAAACGTTCTCACATACCTGGGGTCGTATGGCCGACGCGGGATTTCTCTTTTGCTGGCTGACCAGAAGGTTGTAGACCTACAGCAGCTGCTGAATTGTTTCTTGCCTCCTCGTTGGTTACTACTACCGAATCGTACCATGCAACAGTGCAAAGCCAACCCGAGCGACTTTTATTTAGTTACATGACTTCGACTTTGTTAAGCAATGGAATTCTAATATTAAGAATATATGTCGAAAAACGAAAAGTGAATTTTCACGTTATTAAAATAATTCTTAGTCTTTCTGTCTACAAAAAATTGAAGCTGAAGTTAATTTAAAACCTGGTAAAATGTGTTTCTGAATTCTGAATGTTTCATAATTAAATGAATTTAAATTACTTTTATTATCCGGCTTGGGAAACTGAGGCTTCAATACAAAAACTCAACGACTGCAAAAAAAAAATCCAAGCTTAATGGAGTCTTTAAAAAATACTGAAAATGAAGGAAAGAGATAAAAAGAAAATATGTGTGGCCACGAAATTAAATAATTAATTTTTAAATATTCACAATTTGTTGTGCTGATTAACAAATTATATTAAGAAAATCGTGACCACTGTTTTCTTTGGAGAATATTTCGAAGCAACAACAATGCAAGTACAATTTTTTACTACATAATAGCTTCCTTAATTAATGGGAGCCCATGAGATGTAAATCTGCGATATTACGTCTCCCTTGTTATTGCAAGTACAATGCGAAACATGAACATAACATAGCATAAGCCAGATCACATGATATCAAGTATATATTTACTTAAAAACAAAATAAAAAAATATAATAAAAAATGACACACTACTCTTTGAAAATTCTTTTAAAAAAGTCTTGAACTAAAATAATTTAACGATCACATCATGCTCTTGTCCAGGAGGACTAAACTCGTGAGATTGTTGAAATATTATGATTTATGAAAAGAAGGACTGCAAAAAGTTCGACTCGTAAAATATGAGTTTTCAACCTGATGACTATAGTAAACTACTATTCAAGTTTTCTAAGCACGACAAATACTTTTTTATATCAGCAATTTTACATACAACTGCATCCATTGGGATGCAGATAAAAAACTAAAAACTCAATCCTCACACAAATGTAATAATGATTCGAATAGAAGAAAAATCATTGCTTGGCTTCCAACGTGCCACAAATTCTACGAAACGAAGAAAGCTATTTAAATTGAATTAATTACCGGCATTCGGAGGCGCCAAGAGAGATCGACTCGAGCTGAAAAATGGACGAAGAGAGGGCTTTGGTGTACTGCTGATCGACATTGTGTCCAACTCTGGACCACTGTCTGATAAATCTTCCAACTCGTCGAACAATTCGTCAATCTCCATTCCACCTCCTGAAAATTATTGCAAAATTAAAACCTCCGAAAGCATTACACAGATTTTCCAGATAACATTTTTTACAGAGATTTAATTTCAATCTCTAGACACGATAAAAAGGAAAATGTTGAATTAGAAGAAATACCCGGATAACAGTAGTTTAATTTTAGAGGAAATAGAGGATTTCTTTTGCGAAAAATGGGGACATTTTTTTTCTTAAAAATACTAAGGAATCCAATAAATGTTAATAAATGCAGCAATGCAACCTTTTTATAAAAAACTATTTTTACCAACAAATAAAATTATATTGCATTCATTGTCGTTTAATAAAAAAAAAAAGAGGAAAAAATATCTCAGTTAATTTTTTGATACCTCAAACCAAACTAGCAATTAAATCTACAATCTTCTCGACTTTTTAGAATGTTTTAGAATCTTCCAGAGACTCCCTGTTTCTTCCAATTTTTTCTAGCATTCTCTAGGACCTTCTAAAATCTTCCAGGATCTTTTAGACTTTTACAGAGATATCCAGACTTTTTCAGAGTTTTATAAATTTTTATAAAATCTTCAAAAACACCTCAAAATCTATTATAATTTTCAAAAATATTCTACACTGTTTCAGAATCTTTTAGAATTCTCAAAAATTTTTTGAATTTTGCCATAAACTTCTAAAATTATCTAGTCTTCCAGGTTTTTGTTGTTTGGAAACTTTTAAAAAATCTACAGAATGTTAGGAAGATTTTGAAAAGTCTACAAGATTCTTCAAGATTAAGGGAATATTATCACTGAATAAAATAAAATAAAATAATTTTAGCAGATTCCAGAACAGTTTCGAATATTTTGGAGAATTTTTAGTTTTGAAAATTCTAAACGATTTAAGAAAATTTTGGGAGTCTTTTGTGAATTTTGGAGGATTCTAAAAGATTCTGGAGAATTCTGGAAACGTCTAGAAGAGTCTAGAGGGTTATGGAAGAGTTCAGAAAATTTTATAGGATTTTAGAAGATCTGTGGAACTTCTGGAATATTTAGCATTCTGGAATATCTTGGATAATTTAACTGGATTTTGGAAAAAGTTTTAAAGATTAAGAAGTCTTTAAAATAGACTGGAAGATTACGGATCTGTCTGGAACTCTAAAGAAATCTAACAGATTAACATTTTTTTTAGAAAATTACGGATGATTTTAGAAAAATACGGCTAATTTTGATAAAGTCTGGAGAGTTTTATAAGATATTATAGATTTTTTAAAAGAGTTTAAATAGATTTCAGATAAGATTTGAAGATTCTGTAGGATTTTAGGATATTTGGAAAGTCTTTTGCATATTTGGAAGGATTCTAAAAGATTCTGGAAAAACCTAGATTTTAGTTTGGTATTATGAAAGTGTTTAGAAGATTTGAAAAGTTGGAAATAATGGATATTTCAGAAAACATTGAATGAGTGTTCAAATGTCATAAGTTTCTATTACTCATAATCCTTGGAAAATTAATCGCACCTTTCAGAAAAAAAAGGGGGAGAAAGGAAAAAAATTAAAGGGATTTTAGGTGATTTTGGGATAGGGGAAAAAGGAGAAAAGAGGACTGATTGTGATCCCTTGAAATATTAAAAATCAATTTATCTTTACCAGATAATTTCTGGCCGATTTCTTCCTGGTCGTTTTCCAGTTCCTCGGAAACTCGGAATCGTTTCAGGAGAGAAATGAATTTTTGCTTCAAGTTCCTTTGCTGAAATACGCAGTAAATAATTAAGGTTTTAATTTTGGTTAATTTAATTGGCATGGAGAATCGAGGAAATTTACCCTCGCGTTGGCAGGAATTTTTCCTCGATTTTTTCGCCTGTGAACTTCTAACGTCGGTTCACTGTCGCTACCTTCAGCTTCAGCTTCTGAACTAAACTCCTCTTCCTCGTCACTGAATTCTTGGCATAGCCGTTCGTTGGGATCGTTCATCAGTCGCTTGTCGTGATCCACTGGCTGCGAACTCAAAGCGACGACATTGACTCGAGCTAAAACTAACGAATGTCCGCCGTATTTCTCCGCCTTATCGGATACTAAGTCTAACTCTAGGTCCATTTGTTTCTGTAAAACCTGAAAAAAATGGAAGATTACAAATTTTGATACTTAAAAATGCTAAAAAGAGAAAGGGAAACGAATTTTTATAGAGGCCAGAGCTCAAATAACTCGAGATTGTTTGATAACACAATAATAATATCTTAGATTTTGCTGTCAAACGAAAACAAGTTTTTATAGAACTTTTATCGATTTTTGTTTGGTATATTTTATTTTAAAATAATTTATATGTTCACTTATGGACCAAAATTCGGGTCGAAACTGAAGAAAAATTTTAAAAACTCTAAATAAAGTTTTTTTGCTTGGACAGCCATATTATTAGAAATAATATCCTTTAAATTTAAAAACGAAAAAAGTTTAAAATTCTGACTTTTGAACCCCAAAACTTCGTCATTTGAATGCCTTTGAATTTCGAAGCTCCGAGAGTTGGAAGGATTACAATTTAAAGCTTTAAATTTGGAAAAGATCCAAAAGTGATAGCTTTCGAATGTAAAAGCAATTAAATTAAATTTTAAAATATCCGATCTCGAAAGCGCTTCTTAATTTGAATTAAAGAGGATTTAAACTGAAAATCCCGTCTCTAAAATCTTCAAATTAAAAAGGTGTCAGATTTTTAAATATTCTCTTTTGAAAGCAACCAAGTGAAAAGTATCTATCATTAAAATTTCTCGAATTAAAATGGATCCAGAGTGGGAAAAATTAAAATTGGAAAGTCAATGGAAGAAATAAGGATTGATGAGAAATTAATGATCTTAAAAAACTTACTTGTGCCATATTAATAACACCTTCAGCGAGGGTTTTGTACCCAAGCATCGTCCTGTTTTTATATCTTTTTCGCCTCTGAAGAAGGATTAACAACTTGTTACCATCCCTTTTCAGAAAATGTGGATACTGAAGAGCAAATTGAAGTTCCAATTCAGTATCCAACATTCCTCCAGGAGGAATAGCCATTTCATTGGAGCGAAGTGTCCTTTTTGAACTTTGCATTTTAACTGCGATGCTAATGGAAGCTAATTCTGAACCCAGTGGTCGAAGAATCACCAGTCGTGAGAGTGTCAAGGAGCAAAGTCTATAACAGAAAAATTCATTTATTGAGTCAGAAAATTGTCCCATAAATATATCACAATTCACTAACAAAATAAATTAAATTCGAACTTCCTAGAGTAAATGAGATTCACTTAATAAAATAAATTTTTGCAATTTCTTGAAGATTTTAGAGCAGTTGAAAAATTTCCAGAGCTCTTTCTATAAAATCAATTCATTTCGAAAAAGTTGGAATTTGAACGTCTTCCACCAAATTTGTAAACTTTTATGAACCAAGTTTCTATAAAAATTGGAAATTCTCTTCTGAGAAAAATCTGATTTCTTCAGATACTCAGAAAGATAGTAAGTAAACTCGATCCAATTAGATTCAGAGAACTCTGCTCACTGGTTTATTTAATAGTGACTTGTAACTTCAATTTCTGAAATATTTATTCCACTTCGTTTGAAGTTTAGATGCAGTGTCCGAGATGCAAAATTCAGGAATTACTCGAGTTTTCAATTAATTCTCAAGCTGAAGGTGAGGAGATTTTCCAGAAATTCTTTTCAACACTAGAAAACTTTAAGTTAAAGACAAAGGCGAAGTGCTATTTGTCTTATCGTTTGAAAACTGAATTACAAATTCTCTTCCCCTTCTGAAGAACTTTTAAACACAAGCTCTTTAAAAAAGTTCTTAGAAGAAACAATTCTGTGTTATAAACAAACGAAGTTTCGCAGAATGAGGAAAAGCAGGTGGTTTCTATTTTTATTTATTCATAGAAGATTCTTGCCTAAATATAAACGTTGGAAATGTAAGTATAGATCGGGTGGTTACTCCTCACCAAGGCCACGTATGTACATAACTAAAACTATATCTGCTTCTCACTATTTCCCTCTGCATTTGGTAATTCAAAGAAAAAAAAACTTAAAGCAGGCATTGATTATTTTCACCATCTATTCAATTCTCTATAATTTATTGAAAGCTTGTAAAATTAAAATTTCTTTAGTCTAGAATTGTAATTCGAATTATTAATAGTCGTCATAAAACCTTTCTACCCTTAAGACAATCCTTTTAAAAAGATAAAGAAATAAGAAAAAAAACAAATTTAGAAATTTAGAAAATTTCCATGAAAATTTCCATTTCCAAGTTGTCAAAAGCTTTTCAATTCTAATTTAAATTGGAAAGCATTCACTTTTAGAAGAGTGTCTAACTTTAGATTCTCTTAAATGTAAACCCATTTAAATTGATATAATGAATGGCACTCAGCATTTGAATTTGAAAGCTTGAGAATTAAAGAGTATCTAAAAATCCATCAAATTAAAGAGGGATGAAGTATCTAAATATTTTATTTTGAAAAGAACCAAAAAGAGAAAACTTTTTCTTTAAAATGTTTCAAATTTAAAAGGATTCAGAGGTGACAAAAAATTAAAAATTAAAAGACAAAAATATATGAAAGCTATGAAATGTTAAATCTATTTTGGAAGAAATAAAGATTGTTAAAAAATTCCCTAAGCGTACCGAAAATTTATTATTTAAAAGAACTTACATGTGTCATATTACTGACACCTTGAGCGAGGATTTTGAACCCAATCCATTTAAAGTCAGATACAAATGCGGAAATATTTGAATTTGGAAGTTGGAAAGCTGAAAAGTCTCCAAGTGATAAATCCACCGAATTAAAAACGACTCAAACTCATAAATATTCTTTTTCAAAATCATTCATACTAAAAGCAGGGATTACAGCGGTTCAGAAGTTCAATTTTAGGGAAAATAGAGGTTTTCTTTTTCGAGAAAAAGGGAAAAAGGGGAAAATTCATTTCTTTTAAAAATACCAAGGAAGCCACGAAAAATTAATAAGTACAACATTTTTATAAGAAAACTCAAATGACATTAACAAATAAAATTATATTGACTGATGCAACTAAACCAGCAATTAAATCATTAAAATATTATCAGATGCTCTAATATAATGTATAATGTTCCCGAAAAAAACATTTTACTGACACGTTGAAGTTAACAAAAGGGAGAAATACCGTCAGAAAATATATCCGAACAAAAAATTTGTCGACTAAAAATTAACGAAATATAAAAATTTTCGGCTGCTAAAATTGCTGACAAGAACTTAGATTTCTGAGTTATGAAATTACCAAAATTTCTGCTAAAACTCTCCAGAATCTTAAAATATCCTCAAAAGCCTCATATACCTGACAGAGATATCCAGGATTTTTCAGAGTTTTCCAAAATCTTCAAATACACCCCAAACTCTATTATAATTTTAAAAAATATTCTATTCTGTTTCAGAATCTTTTACAATCCTCAAAAATCTTTTGAATTCTGCCATAAACTTGTAAAATCTTCTAGTTTCTTCCAGATTGTTTTCCTCGATTTTCAAAAAGTCTATACAATTTTAGAAAGATTCTGGAGACAGTCTAGAAGAATTATTCAAGATTATGGGAGTCTTTTGTAGATTTAGAGGATTCTTAATGATTCTGCAACATTCTGGAAATTCTACAGTTCAGAATATTCTTGAGGATTCTAAATGATTTTGGAACAGTCTAGTATATTTTTAAAAATATTAAATAATTAAATAAATAAAATAAATATTAAAAATAAAAAAAGTTAAATAGTTTTGGGCAATTCTTTAAGATTTTATGAGATTATAGGAGAATCTAGAAAAAGATTTTAAAAAATACTCCAGAAACCCCAGAAGATATTAGACGGTTGTGGAAGAGTTTAGAAGATTTGAATATGGAAAATTTTGAAAGATACTGAAAGAGTCCGGAAGATTTAGAGTAAGTCTAGAAAATTTCAGAAAATTTGGGAAAAGTTTTGAAGTTTCTAGAAGGCTCTGAATCTCTAAGATTTTAATATTGTGGTGCGCGTTTTTGAATATCATAAGTTTCTATTTATTATAATTCTTGGAAAATTAATCGGAACTTTGAATAAAAAAAAAAGGAAAAATTTTCAAAAATAGGGATTTTAGGGGATCTTGAGAAAAATAGGAGGAGAAAGAGCGAATAGGAACAGGGGACTAACTGTGATCCCTGTAAAAGGCTCTAATTTAAATTTGTACTCTTTCTGATTGTTGAGAAGGTCGCGAATAGAGCAAAAAAAATCTTAAATTGGACTTCTAACAAGTCCAATGGAAAATTTGTTGAAGAGGCCTGTGGTGTGTTTGAAAGCACTTGATAAAAAAAGGCACCGAGAGAATGGAGCCTTTATTTGATTTGGTAAAGTAGTTAATCGAATAGAGTATCTTTTCGAGTAGTTTTAGTGCTTTGTAGATAGGGGTGGTGGTTTGAATGGTAGGAGGTAAATCGAATTTCCCAGCCATCGCATGACGGGAAACTGACGAGGTGATGTCGTGCGAGACAGACTGGCGTAGGTCGGTCGGTGACATTGAGTCGATCGATACAACATCGAAGCTTGAGGTTGGTCGAAGAGTTGAGGGCTCGTTTTCTATTCTAGTACAGTCCAATAAAGCTGGCTTCCTAGCTTCTTCCTCGATTCTCGTGGGCGCGAGTCATTTCAAACTAAGTACACTCTCGTACACCCTATACTACGCCGCATGAATCACCAGGCCGATGAATGAATGAGTCCAAGAGGCGCACATATGCTTTGATTTCGGGAGCCCTTGACTCCTAGAGCCTTTATCTTGATTGATCCCTTTTTTCCTTCGCAAAACCAAATTGGAGTAAAATCGGTCATTCTTTTCAATTGAATTCCAATGACAGGGATCACAACGGTTCAGTAGTTCAATTTTAGGGAAAAATAACGGATTATTTTTTTAAATAGAGCATTTTTTAAATACAACCTGTTTATAAGAAACAGATTTGCTACAAAATCCCAATTTCAAAATTCCCTGACTTTCCCTGATTTTTCCCTGATCAATTTTTCATTTTCCTTGACCGTTGTCTGCCGTTATAATTATAATTATATAAAATTATTTTGTAATATTATAATTATATAATTATAACTTAGCATTTCCACATTTTGTACCCAAGGTGTTGCACTTAAGTTTTTTCAGTCGAAAACTGATTAAATGAGAAATAATTTTACGCGTTAAATATAAATTTAAAAAATTAATAATATTTATGAATATGAAATTCTT